>BQNB010190921.1:0-11740 GCA_026074375.1 Tanacetum coccineum | reverse complement strand
CTTGTACAAAATGATAAGCCTCCTTTGTATAGCATGAATATGAATGAAATACAACATGTCCAAACTTACAAACCTAAAAACAAGCCAAACATCACTAGATTGACACGTGTACTGGATTTACATTATTCCCCATAACAAAATCCTGATATTTAGTAATTTTCTTTCACTCTAAAATATACACAGATCTTCATCCTTCTCACGCTCTCTTTTATATAAGTTTTTACGTTTTGCTTAAAAAGCATAACTCATTAATCTTTGTATGTAAAAACCAATCCAAACATTCGGGAAATAGGATGAACAATTACAATTATCTTCTTCGAACAAATCCATTTCGTTTTTAGCAAAATAATAATAATAGATAGCCTTTTTTATTAATTAAATCTATATACTACATATAAAGCATTTTGCCCTAAATGCTTAAAACTCAATTTCTTAAAATTGAATTTCTTAATCAATTAATACTTCAAACGTATATAACAGTTGTAAACGCGTATAACAGTTGTGCGCATACGCATATTATGGAAAATTTTTGATACCATTAATGGTGATTGTTAATTTGGTCAAATGTTGAATTATTAAAAGTTGTTCGGGTCCATTATAAACCTATCTTCATATCTTATTTTCTCATTCTCTCTCTCTTAAAAAAACACACAACACCACAATATAAGTAAAGTTTGTTAATATTTATTATGAAGTTTATTTTGTAAACTTTATTATTTTTGAGTTTTGTTTTCATCCTTCTCTCTCTTAAAAAAAACACAACACCACCGTCGGCTACCACCCCACCACCGCCGGCTGCCACCACCACTGGACCTGCTGTCGTCGTTGTAGGTTAGTCAGAATATGTGTGTTTTATAAGTAAAGTTTGTTAATATTTATTATGAAGTTTATTTTGTAAACTTTATTATTTTTGAGTTTTGTTTATAGATCTATGTTTCTTTTAAGTTTTAAAGGTTTTATTCTTTAAAAATCTTTATATTTTATGTTATAACATTTTTTACAGGTGCCGTCGGAATCTTTGCTCGCCAAAATCTTTGATCGCCGGAATCTTTGCTCGCCGGAATTATTGGCTCATCGAAATCTTTGGACACAGTCTTGCCGACATTTATGTTGAACCCGCTGCATTGCCGGAATCCTCTATGGTTCTCTTAAAAAATTTGTTATTAAATTTTTGTATAAATTTTACTGAAAATTTTATTTGTGTAAATTTGTTTGAATGGATTGTTTTGTTTGCTCATAAGTTTTATTTATGAATTTTGTTACCTAAATTTGTTGTAACTTTGTTATTAATTGTTTCTTATAATTTGTTGAATTTTTCTTAATAATGTTGTAGTTGGTTGGCGTTTAAATTATGTCTATATTTTGTTAGAAGTGTTGTCATTTTGTTGTATAAATATTGAAAACTGTGTTTATTTACTCGAATATCTACTCGAATATTTATTGTATTGTGTCATAGTCAACTTGAGAATCTTGAATATTGATCATCAACTTTGAATTTTGGTGTGATATGAATTTGAAATATTAAATGAGTGAAATACTTAATTTATCTTAAGAAACTATTTAATCAATAAAATACATAGCTGGACGATTGAAAGATATGGTAGTAAGTTGAATTTTGTTCATTGAAATGGTAATAAAGTGCGACAAATTTGTATTTATTATGTTTCTATTTTTTATTTTTTATTTTGGTATATTTGGTATGATCATTAAGTAGTAAAAATGCATTTATTATGATTGAAACATATATTATTTTGAATGTCTTATTTTACTAACAATTTATTTTGATTGAAACATGCGAAAGGTAACTTAATAATGTTACTATAATTCCTCGAGATTTTAATTACACATCGATTACTGTTTCATGTTATATGCGTTTGCAATTATATTTAGATCTTTTCACGTTCTATTTTGAATGTTACACAAAACACTTACCATAATAACGTATATCGTTAATTATCTGCCGCTAGGAATTTCCGCAGCTATGCGCGGGTATTCGTCTAGTATATATATAATTGTTTATAGGATGGAGATGATAAGTGTCATGTTTAAGGTTTTCTTAATCATTAAATACCCACAATAATTGATAGGCAGTTTTATTGGCGGTTTTGGGCTTGTGTTATCTATATAGTAATTGCAAGTTTTTTTATATCAATTCGCGTTAAGAAAATTACTAATGACATCGTATAGTTTCAAATCAGAATTAAAGTGAGATACATTAAAATGTGGGTGAATTTTCAGATTTGCAGATACTCCCTCCATTACAAAATAATTGTCACCCGATAAAAAATATACCGTCCGAGATACACATAATCATTACTTCGTTCTCTCTATTATTTTTTACAAATGACCGTAGTGGACAGTTTATGATGTGCTAAAAAGAAAACGTGAATAATAATATTAGGACGGAGAGAATAGTAGACTATGGTATTTATTTTCCCATCATAAACCAGGTTTAATCGGCTAAGCACATTTCTTAAATTTTTGGTAGCATCGGTGTTTTGGGGGTATTTTACGAAATACATGATAGACAAATTTGCAACAATCACTTATAGGATTAGTATATCACTAGCCGGGTATCCGCGTAATGCGGCGGTGAGTACCCGATAACTAAATTTTGTGGCGAACAAATGTTATTCATTTATACGTTTTTTTTTCTAACAATAAATTTACGAAATAAAATTTTAATTAAAATAACTATAAATCATAACAATGCAAACTATTTCACATCCAAATAAACATAAGGTTCAAATTAAAGATAGTAGCATAAATAGCATCTTTAAGACATAAATATCACGGTACCCACACAATGCGATGGCGGGTACCTAGTGACTGCCAGCAGTATATAACTAAAACGTTACCAGCCATTGCGCCAGGGATAAAGGTAAATTACATCAACCACGGTCCCATCCATTAACTTGAAGTGCATCAGTAGCCGCATTTTGTATCACCACACACGATTTTATATCCTATCAAAGGTCACAAAAAAAGTCAGCAAAAAATTTATGAATATGAATAAACTATAAACACCCATTTAAAGTATCCAGTAACAAAGTTGAACATAAACTTATACCTTCGCTTTAAAGTTGCGTTGAGCAATAATAGTTTTGTGGTAAACAGTCGACACACATATCAGTGGTTGTTTCGGTGTTATAAAACAAACACACATGAATACTAACAACCCATCTACAACTTATACAATCTCTCTTAAAACAAACCGTCTACAGCTTATGCAATCTTTCTTAAAGCCTGATGCGATATGAAAAAGGCGCAATGCAATTCCCTAAAGTATACGGCCTGATGAGGTCATCTCTCTTAAGGAAACGGCTATGCAATCGAGAAATGAGGCTCAGATATTAAATAAAGAATCAATACCAGATACACGCTATGGCTGCAACCACAGGTCTGGTTGCCCCGCCAAGGTACGGGCATCGAAAAAATGTAAATGCGTAAAAGTATCATCATTGCCTGTTGAAGAAAAATCAAAGAAACTGGATACATTCACCAAGGCTGCAAACCTAATGGTTTACCCCGCCAATGAGCAAACAACGACACTACCCAAGTGTCTCGCAAGGAGTTGCATCTACATTCATAGTGCATTTAAACTGATGCTAAATGACATTAATAAACTAATGCTAAATTGTGTATAGACTAAAAGTATGTATGTCCCCTTTGTTTGCTCCTGGAGCGTGACCGCAGTTTTTTACCAGTCCCTAAAAAGCTTTTGTAACATACAGAATAATCAAGAATAATCGGCCGTATCAGGTTCCTTCATAAATATGTTTATGCAAGCCCTAAGTAATATATTCGAGCAATGTAAAAGAAATCCTAAGAAGAGAATATTTAAGGACTGATAGGGGGTGTTTGGGATTGGTAGACAACATAATCATACCCTAACAATATTATAATCTTGTTACATATTAGATAATCACTTTCAAATGCACATCCAAACATGCCCTTAAATTTCACGAAACTTACCAGGACAATCAGTGGATAACTGATGTCTTTTAGGTTTATGACCTTTTCTACAAGCAAAGGGAATGATAGTAGATGATGAATACCTTATTCTACTGAAAGATAGGAATATGTGGCTGCACTAACACTCAATGCAAAAGCATATGTCATTTTGGTTGCCTATAAAAAAGAATAAAGCATCATTAACTACAACAATTATGTATCTGACTTGTAAAATAAGTATTATAAAAAAAGGTTTTGTATCTAATAGTATATTTTATTGTCTAATAGAAATGGTTCTATACCTTACCTACAACTCTATAGACCGTGAATCCCCAACTGCAACCATCATCTCACTTTCCTATGTACACATCTTTCGAATATGTTGTAGCAGGATAGTAATCCTCAACAGCTCTTTAGACTCAGCTGATGCAGGGTCTAGATGACTAATAAAGATATGATGATAAAAGCATAAATAGTTAAGAGCATTAATCAGACGAAACACTTTTATCTAAAAAAATTTAAATTTCATTTTACCTGATTCTTGAGATTGTAACCTGTTTGTACTTACATTCCTAGTATAAGCATAGTTATAGAAAGTATTTTATTCCTTATTGATATACCATAGATCAATCGCTTTGACTCACTTGTGCATATTAATCTGTTGCAATGATTGTCTGCTTGCAATGATCCGTTTTCTGTTTAACGGCATCGTTACATGATATCCATTACTCGTGCTAGAATGTACTCCAATATTTATGAAATTGCATTTGAATCACAAAGTTTGTGTCCAACACTTCCAGGTATAAATATTAGACATCTTTGAATTGTCTTTTGTTGCAAAAATAAGGCTCAGATATATAAATATAGTTCCAGTACCAAACGCACATGGCTGCAATCAAGCTTTTGGTGTGACTGCCAAGCCAAGATACGGGCGTGGGTAAACCGTGCATAGTAAGCAGAGAATTATTATCATCGCTTATAAAAAGAAACTTTTTTTTATCTCTAAACGTAAGGCTCAGGTCTGCAGATATATAAGTAAATCCAAACACCATTCTTGGGTGCAACTATAACCCGGATCAAGTTACGTCACCAAGATACCGACAGTCTTAGTTGCAACAATAATCTAAGTCAAGTTACCCAGCCAAAATGACGACACTGGTGTATTATTGCCGCGAAACACATGAAGGCAGACATTATAAATATACTCATTTATGATCAAGAACGACGTCATATTACTAAGGGCCATTCCCTGATGGGCTAACTGTGACCGGCCGAGTCTCTCAGCTTGCTTGGGTCGAAAATGGTGTTATAATAGTTTGTTTGTATCCTCCATTTCCACTCTTTTGGGTTCATTATTCATAAATCATAGCAGAAAATATTTATACGTTATTGAATACCATAAATAATCTCTTTGATCACTTGTCATATTAATCTGTTGTAATGATATGTTTCTGTTAAACGCATTGTTACCTGATATCTGTACGCGTTCACGAATGTAACTCCAATTTTATGAAATCACCTTTGATTCACTTAAGGCTCAGGTCTGCAAATATTTAAGTAAAAACAAACACCATTCTTGGCTGCAACTGTAACCCGGATCAAGTTACCTCGCCAAGATACGGCCAAGTATTGGCTTATTTTTTTTGCATCAATAACTCCACGAGTCAAGTTACCCCGCCAAAATGACACGCTGGTGTATTATTGCCATAAAACACATGAAGGCAGACAGACATTAATCATCATTGCCTTACAACCAAATGAGATAAGGGTTTTACACCTCTATCCAATTTTAATTTTGAAAAGCCAGAAACATACCAAAAGAATAAACAATTGAAACACTTATGACAACCCAATTGAAATAAAGAATATCAACCCAAAATATCAACATATCTTTTTTTTCGAAGAGATCTACATACCTTTTTGATACACAAATCTCCCATCAATCTTTCGGCACCAAAAACAATCAAAAGTCAAAAAGCCTAACTTTTAGCTGTCGGTAAACATCAAGAGAAGCCCTGTAAACTAAACCATAATACCAATTGTTGGTATTGTAATATACTGAATTTTGTAGAAAAACCCATAGGCAAAACCTCAAATCACATTGCGTGTATGTGTGAGTGTCTGGAAGAGTCGAGAGAGATAAATATATTAGACACGAAAACTGAGGCGGGCCAGTTGCCTTTGGGCTGGGCAGAGGAGATGAACTGTTCATCGACGAACAGTGTGAAACAGTGTTTATGTGTGTGTGGCATACGACGACGTATTACACTTCAAATGAGTATATGTTAATTGAATGATAGATAATATGCCACGTTACTAGCAAATATTGGCGTGAAACAAAGTAGTAACGCATGCTCCGGTGTGCATCAATTTGGACTATGTCTTGGTCCGAAATCTGAACTTGTTACTCGGGTCATCTTTTAGGCTTCTTTCAGGCTTCACATGGGGCTTTTATAATCCTTCACAAACAATGGCAGACCCAACCGAAAATCTAAGGTGGTTCCTTATTTGATTAAGTTGAAAAAGTCAACATGTTAACAAACCGAGCGGTATATTTGTATCTGGTCGGATCAGAACTAATTTACCAAAATGCATAGATAAAGCAAGTTGACAAACCTAATTATATTTTATCAATGTTAATTGTGTCCTTTTAAGTTTTATGTTTCGTAAGCGGGTTTGTTTAACATATCACTATAATATTATGTATAATATAATCTTATAAAGTTTTAATTCTTTACTTTGAGACCTAATAACATAAAGTTATATCTTTGAGCAACTATCACGCAAACATTTATTTTTATTCAAATCAGTGGGTAAATTTTTACGAATATTATGTACAATTACAAGGGTTAAAGTGTGACTTTGACAAAAGTAAGTTATAAAGTAAACTAAGTCTATTCTTGAGGTTTGAGTAAACTTAATCTTACCGGGCAAACTCATATCAAACTGTTCGACCTCCATTAGAACCAGAAGTTTGAACTTTGGCTTCTTCAAAATCTATAGTCTACACATCGTTTCTTTCTTTCATTTTTTACTCCAAGGTGGTTCCCAATCTTATTCCAAGGTAGGTCCTTCAATTTTTCCCTATATCACTGCCAAATTAGTTTAGCCTCTAAGGTGGTGCCTGGGAACCACCTAGTTCCTACATGGGTCCGCCTCTGTTCACAAATGCTTAAATTCGCGTAACTTTGTTCGAATGTTCTCGTTCTTTACCTGCAATAATAAATAACAACTTTAAACGATATATGCGCTTAAGATATACATTTTCGCTATTTAGTCTTAAATATAGGATTTCGATATTTAAAAAGATGTATAAATTTAACGACATCACCCTCAATTCAAATTCGCGAACCAAACGCCCCTAGTTAGTTAATGTTGTTGAGGTTTCTCATTAATATCATAATTGTTGAAGACTTCAATTAAAGCGTATTTACGATTGAAAAACTGACTATTTTTGAGTTTTCAATTAATACAGTATGTACTTCTAAGTTTGAGTAAATTGAATGACTTCAAATGTCTATAAGTAGTCTTCCGTACCTAAGTATACATAAATTTTAATGTTTGCATTTATGATTAATAAATAGTTAAGTGTTATTATTTATTAATTATACTATTTTCTTTTATAAGTATATGATGAATGAATTTATGATGCGTTTGGTTTGCAAGTAGCAATCACTATCGGTATTTGTTTGAAACTAGGATGGAATGAAAGTGAGCACTATAACATATAAAATGTTGTTGGTTTGTTTATATAATTTTGGGTATCAATGTTAAATTTGTTAAAAATATATTTAACTTAAAAAGAAAAATCATAAAAACCATAAATGTATTATATATATAGCTCTTGATACAACGCACTCACTTAGAAAAAGGTGGGAACAGGAGACAATGTGGCTATGGTGAGTATACTTTGATTTGTTTTAGCATTTCATATTCATAAGATGAAAATGTTGGAAATTTAGTGTAATTGTGGGAATTGGATCATACTTGGAAATGGGTTTGGAGGTACGGAGTGTACACCCATCAAGTCACTGATTTTCCCTGACTCTTTTAGTGGTTTGATTAAATGGGTGGTTATTTGCCTATTTAAGTGGCAGATTTGACTGCATTAATTGACCATATTTAATTTGGTCATGAAATCATTATTCCTAAATTATAGAGGATAATTGATTTGACTGCATTAATTGACCATATTTAATTTGGTCATGAAATCACTAATTCTTAAATTATAAAGGATAATTATAGAAGATATTAATTGGTTATTAATCTCTCATTAATTTCATGAATAGGTTTTGAGTAAATCCCCTATAAATAGGGATCACAATTGCATGGAAAAACACACAGAAAACAAAAACACATAGAAACGCAGGGTTCTTGATCTGTGCCTAGAACAAGAACAAACACTTGGTTTTATCCCAAGGAGGTATTCGTGTAACCCAGGCATAGGGTCGAATAATCTTCTTTGGAAAGTGATTACACGACTTCAAGTGATATCCGGTAACCATCTTGGTAATTAGCTAGGCTATTGATTGTCTTCACCCTGATCTGGGATCTACTACAACCAACAATCAAAGAAGATTATTTTGTGATAATCAATGGCTGCTGCTGTTATGAGTGTGATGTATGTGCTCACTACTCCTATACCTGAAGATAGTGAGAATGCTACCATGGATCAAATCAGGAGGAGGAATAAGTGAGATAATAATGACTGTGTTTGCAGAGGTTTAATCCTCAAATGTATGTCTAATCATTATTAATATTTACAAAATAATGAATGCTGGAATATGAACTATGGGTTTCCTTTGGAAGGCCAATTTATATAGTAAGAAGTTCCTTGTTAGTAATTTCACCAATTACAAAATAACTGATTCAAGACCAGTTATGGAACAATACAATAAACTTCTTGGCATACTTAGAAGATTTACACAACACTAAATGAACATGGATGAGGCTATTCAAGTCTCTTGTATCATTGATAAACTCTCTCATTCTTTGAAAGATTTTAAGTATACCTTGAAACATAATAAGGAGGAGTTAACTCTTGTTGAGTTAGGCAGTCATCTGCACATTAAGGAGTCCCTCAGGGCGTAGGATAGTGACAAGCCAAAGGGCAACAATGTTGCTGGTCCACAATGATTGGACGTGGCTGTGTAGATCTTAAGTTTAGTTCTGGAAGATTTGCAACCTTTTTTTTTTGTGGTTTAATGTTTTTCATGTTCCTACTATAAGAAAGAATTTGGTTTCAAGTAATATTTTTTAAACCAGTGATTGAATCTAATAAATTTGTTCTGTCCAAATATTGTGTGTTTATTGGTTTTGGGTTATTTGAATAACTAAATGTTCAGGCTTAATATTGTTAATGATAATATTGCTTCAGCCTTCATGTTAACCTCTAAACTGTCAATCATATGGCATGCTAAACTGGGCCATGTCCACTTTAAGAGGATGCAAGATATGTCTAAGGATGGGTTAATCCCTGCTTTTGACATGGACACTGTAAAGTGTAAGAGTTGCATGCTGACCAAAATAACTAAGAAACCATTTCAAAATGTAAAACATGAAACTAAAGTTTTGGAGCTGATCCACAATGATTTATGTGATCCGCATGCTACTCCCTCATTAGGGAATAAGAAATACTTTGTGACATTTATTGATGATGCTTCAAGGTTTTGTTATGTTTATTTATTACATACTAAGGATGAAGCATTAGATAAATTCAAAGTATTCAAAACTGAAGTTGAATTACAACAAGGGTCTCTGATCAAAAGATTCAAGACTGATAGGGGAGGTGAGTACATGAATACTTTGTATTTTCAGTCTGTTGGTATTATCCATGAAATGACTGCCTCTTATACTCTACAACAAAATGATATATCTGAAATGAAAAATAGAGTATTGAAAGAAATGGTTAATTTTATGTTGTCCTACTCAGGACTGAGTCAAGGGTTCTGGGGTGAAGCTATGTTAACAGCTTGCTATTTATTAAACAGGGTTCCCAATAAAAGGAATAAGATTACCCCTTATGAAATCTATATTAAAAGGAAAACAAACCTAAACTACCTCAGGGTTTGGGGTTGTAGGGCTGTTGTAAGACTCACTGAGCTAAAGCTAAAAACTTTGAGTGAAAGAGGCATTCAATACATCTTTGTTGGATACGCTGAGCATTCTAAGGCTTTTAGGTGCTTTGTTATTAAACATAATGAATCAGTTTTAATTAACTCTATAATTAAATTAAGGGATGTTATCTTTGATGAGAATAGATTCTTTTCAGTCCCTAGACCAAGTCTCAGTATTCTTAAAGGAACTGAAGACATTGGTGGTTCAGTGGTCCCTAAAGAGGTCACTGATGAGGTTGTTCAACAACCTGAATCTGAGCTTAGAAAAAGCAAAAGAAATAGGACTCCAAAGGACTTTGGACCTGAATTTCAATTATACTTAATTGAAGAAACAATGGATGAGGTCTCTAACCAACACTCATATTGCTTTAATGTTGAGGATGACCTCAAAACATTTGATGAAACAATGAAGTCTCAGGATGTTGCTTTCCGAAAAGAAGTAATTAATGATGAGATGGATTCCATCTTGGGAAACAACACTTGGGTGTTGGTTGATCTACCTCCAGGTTACAAACCTTTTGGTTGCTAATGGATCTTCAAAAGTAAACTAAAGGTAGATGGAACTATTGAAAAGTTCAAGGCAAGGCTGGTCATTCAGGGCTTTAGGCAGAAGTCGGGGATAGACTACTTTGATACTTATGTTCCAGTGGCATGTATCAGTACCATAAGATTGCTGATTGCTATGGCATCAATTCACAATCTGATTATTCATCAGATGGATGTGAAGACAACTTTCTTGAATGATGAATTAGATGAGGAGCCCTAAAGAAGTCACCTAAGCAATGGCATCAAAAATTTAATGAAGTGGTTTTGTCTAATGGTTATTTACTTAACCAAGCTGACAAATGTATATATAACAAATTTGATGAATCTAGTAAAGGAGTCATCATTTTCCTATATGTTGATGACATTCTGATCTTTGGCATTAATCAAGTTCAGGTTGACCTGACAAAGGAATTTTTGTCATCAATGTTCTCTATGAAGGACATGGGGGAGGCTGATGTTATCATGGGTATAAGGATTAAACATGAAAGTAATAGGATAGCAATTTATCAGTCTCATTATATAGAGAAGGTACTAATGAAATTCAATTACTTTGATTGCACTCCAGTGAGTACCCCTATGGATACAAGTGAGAAGTTGATGCCCAATAATGGTCAGGCTGTATCTCAACTTGAGTATTCTATGGTGATTGGCTGCTTATTGTATGCCATGACTTGTAGAAGGCCTGACATTGCATTTGTTGTGGGTAAACTAAGCAGGTATACTAGTAATCCTATTACTCATCTTTCAGTTTTAGAAGGATATACTGATGCAATCTAGATCAGCAACACTGAAGACAATTCGTCTACCAGTGGCTGGGTATTCCTACTTGGTGGTGGTGTAATTTCTTGGGCTTCCAAGAAACAAACTTGCATCACTGGTTCAACAATGAAATCTGAATTTGTGGCTTTAGTAGCTGCTGGTAAGGAAGCTGAATGGTTGAGAAGCCTAATCCTTGAGATTCCATTGTGGTCCAAACCTATAGCATCTAGTTCTATCCGCTGTGATAGTGCTGCTACATTGGCAAATGCTTATAGCCAAATATACAATGGGAAGTCTAGACACTTAGGTGTCAGGCATAGCATGATTTGTGAGCTTATCACGAATAGGGTGGTATCTATAGAGTT
>BQNB010190918.1:0-11740 GCA_026074375.1 Tanacetum coccineum | reverse complement strand
TCACGTTGGGATCTTTTTTATCAACACCATTATTATCGACTGCTTGGTTATTTGGGTCTTCAAAACGGGCCTCGATGATACGAGCCAACGAAAACACGTCGCCCAACGTAGTTGGCCTCGATACCAGATTTAATTTCCTTTGTAAGTGAAGTTTAAGCCCAGAGATATAAAAAGGGATAAGTAAAGATTGGGGAATCCCCGTCACTCGGTTAATAAGCATTTCAAACTCATTATTTGCAAGAGCTTAGATAATGCGTATTCCGCCTCCGGATCGCTGCCGCCCGATGCCATGAACAAAAACTCAAAAAAAATCAACAATGTTTGATTAGAAAAAGATTTGTGTTTATCTTGTTTTACAAGATAGGGTTATTCGGCTATATATACCGAATGATTTTCATTAATGAAAGATATGTTTTTGCCAATAAATCTTTAAATCTTCTTCCTCTCTTCTTAAGGAGTCTGCACACGCTTGAAGTGATGCTACTATCCCGATACTATCCATAAGGGTCGTATCATACCAACTTTTAAAAATGAACCCGGTATCAATTTTTTTTTTTACAAATATTTTTTTATCTTATGAAATGCTCCTCATAACGTGTAATTTTAGGTCCGCTACAGGTACCAAACATGTCGTAAACAAGTATGTTGACAAAAACTATTAGCCATGTGTTCATATATTCAATTCATAAAGCGTTTATGAAAAGAAAAGTAGTGAAAGAAACATTTATGTCTAGATATTAATAAAGTTGGACATATAACGAGGGCTTTAAAAAGTGATTAAAACATATTTTATGATTGAGAAAGACAATTTAAGAAGCCGTTGGGTGGGTTCGTGGTAAAAATAAAATAATGCATCAAACTTTCTTCAACCAAAAAGCATGGTCACAAACCTCTCTTGCTAAGTAAAGTAATATACATTGTTTTTTCTGTAACGGGAACAATGCGGCATTTAATTGGAGAAAAAAAAATTTTGTTTTGTATTTTTAGATTTGTAAAAAAAAGGAGGGGGTTTAATTTTTCACAAAACATAGAAAACGTGTTTATATGATATAGTTTTTTATTCTCAATAAAACAAGAAGAGTCACAAAGAAAACAAGAAAAACAAAAAAATGTGTTTCGTAGTTTCTTTTGTTAAGTTGAGAAATGCATGTTTTGTGTTTTGTAGAGAATTTTGTTGGAAAACACTGATTTGAACGCGATCTCTGTTTTCCTTGTTTTTTTACAAAATGTTTTGTGAAAAATAAGGGTGTTTTCCTTCAATTAAACGCAGCCTAAGTATACATGTTTTTATTTTCAATAGTTTTGAAATAGGGTGTTTATTCAGATTTTAACCAACAAAAAAAAAATTTAGTTTCACTTTTGCACCGTAAAAGATACGAACGTCTCAAAATTTAAACTCTATTAATATTCTAATAACATAGGCTAAAAACAATCAAAACTGCAACATTTGATAGGGCATCATTTGATCGTTTCGCCCAAGGTAGCAGAAAGGACCGGCCCTGATAGTTGTGTTAAACTTTGACAATGGTCATATGTTGTCATTTCAATTGTTTTCTGGACGAACTTAGGATTTTTATAAGAGTGTTGTACAAAAGTTTTCGTGAGGGTTTTGTATAATTTTTTTTTTTTTTTTTGGAACGGTAATTTTATTAAACACTAGCAAGGAGCTAGATCAACAACAAACAATATAAGGGTTTTTAAGCCAATCGTCCCATTTGAACGATGCTTTACATCGATATTTAAACCAATAAAAAGAGCTAGAGACTAAATTATCAAAGATCAAGACCTTTTCCGGAATCTTCGTATCAAATAAAATCTTATTCCGAAAATTCCACATAACCCACCACAAGCCGTAATAGATCCCTTCGATAATAACTTTGATGTTTGATCGAATCCGGGTAGACACGAGCCAAGAACGCCACTCCTCATATGAATTAACCTCCATATACTCCACATTCCACCATGAAGAAATCTTTCTCATAACCTGTCTAACCACATTGCATTGAAAGAACACATGACTTGTCGTTTCGACACCCATTTTACAAATGGGACAATCAATAGAATCAATATCCATGCCGCGACGAGATATGTTAAAACGAGTAGGAAGAGCATTAGATTTAACTTTCCAAGCCAGAATATTAACCTTGATAGGCACGGATTTGACCCACCTTGTCGACAAACTCTCCTCCTGGAACCGGTTGTCGTCTAACGTCTTGCGAATCGAAGCAACCGAAAATGAGCCATCATTCTCCAGCGACCATATGTACCTGTCAACACGAGGCACCAACGAGATTGTTTTCATGATCTCCGCCATAGAATCAAACTGTGTCTGTTCAATACCACTCCTCGCATTTCTTCTGAAGGTAGTAACTAAGCTTGGCGCCTTTAACTTTGAACTCACTGAAATATTTTTGTCAAGTTCCAAGGCATAAACACGAGGAAACAACCTCTTTAACACTCCACCTTCGTACCATTTATCAAGCCAAAAACGAGAATCCTCACCATTTCCCAGCTTTAATTTGATAAAATCGTGAATATTTATTCCTTGTGCTTGTATCACCTTCACCTCCTGGACGATTGTAGTCCAACAGGTCCGAGCAGCCGAAGCACCAACTTTATCTAAACTCCCGTCCTCCCCATATAAAGCCTTTATCACTTTGGTCCATAACGAATCTTTTTGAGAATAAAACCGCCACAACCACTTGAACAACAACCCTCTATTGAGAGCAAATAAACTAGAAACCCCTAAGCCACCTTTCTCTTTTGAAGTTAAAACTTTGTTCCACTTAAACCAAGTTGCTTTATTACTCTTATGCTCATGACCGTTGAAGAAACGACTACGAATAACTTCAAGTGAATTAAGAATACTCGAGGGGACTTTAAAAATGGACATATGGAAGATTGGCATAGAGCCTAAAACAGACTTGAGAAGTGTGAATCTTCCTCCAATAGAAAGAGTTTTCAACTTCCATCTAGATAGCCGAGACAGGACCTTTTCAACCACTTCATTCCAAGCATGTTTTCTATGCATGTTCTCCCCTACTTTCGTACCCAAGTAAGTGAAGGGAGTCTTAAGAACAAGACATCCAAGTTTATTAGCCGCAATTTTAACCTTCGCATCTTCCACATTCACACCCATAATCTTACTTTTACTCATATTAATACGAAGACCAGAAGCCCGGAAAAAACATTCCAAAACTCGGACTAGAGTATCAATATTAAGCTCATTCCATTGACCAATAAAAATAGCGTCATCCGCATAAAACAAATGAGAAAGATTCACCGTGGAGCTCAAATTAATTCCATTAAATAATCCCGCATCAACCACCCGTTGCATCTGTTTTAGGTACTTTAGGGCATCCGTTTGAAAACAAACAAATGTGGTAATTATTAGATTAAGAGATGTTGTAACACAAATTTTGGATGCACTAATTATACAAACAAACGTTGTGACAATTCGTGTGATGCCCTAATCATACTAACAGATGCCCTTATCATAACAATAATCGATAACTGATTATGATTACACGTTACCCTAAATATACAAATACATACCCTAATGTTCATACAAATGGATGCACTAAACAAAACAAGCAGATGCCCTAACTTAACATGATTCTCTTATCATACTAAGAGATGCCGTAACAAATATTTTGGATGCACTAATTATACAAACAAACGTTGTAACAATTCGTGTGATGTACTAATCATACTAACAGATGCCCTTATCATAACAATAATCGATAACAGATTATGATTCCACGTTACCCTAAACATATAAACAGATGCCCTAAAGATACACAATGATGCCCTAATGTTCATACAAATTGATACACTAAACAAAACAAACATGATGCCCTAATCACACTAACAGATGCCCTTATCATAACAATAATCGTAACTGATTCTGATTACCCGTTACCCTAAACATACAAATAAATGCCCTAAGCGTACACAATGATGCCCTAATGTTCATACAAATGCACTAAACAAAATAAACAGATGCCCTATCTTAACATGATGCTCTTATCATACTAAGAGATGTCGTAACACTTATTTTTGGATACAATATACACAATGATGCTCTAATGTGTATACAAATGAATGCACTAAACAAAATAAACAGATGCCATAACTTAACTTGATGCTCTTATCATACTAAGAGATGTCGTAACACATATTTTGGATGCACTAATTATACAAGCAAACGTTGTAACAATTCGTGTGATGCCCTAATCATAAAAACAGATGCACTTATCATAACAATAATTGATAACTGATTATGATTATACGTTACCCTAAACATACACAATGATGCCCTAATGTTCATACAAATGGATGCACTAAACAAAACAAACAGATGCTATAACTTAACATGATGCTCTTATCATACTATGAGATGCCGTAACAAATATTTTGAAAAAAATTTCGAATTTTTTAATCAAATTTTTAAAAAAATCAATTTTTTTTTCAAATTTTCAAACTTTTTTAAAAAATTTCGAACTTTTTAAAAAAAATATTTGTTAGCACGATGTGAACCAATAAACATGACCTTAGCACGAGGAAAACACTCGTGACCAAAGCACGATAACCACACAACGTGACCTTAGCACGATGTGAACCAATAAAGTGACCTTAGCACGCAGAAAAACAAAAAAAAAGACGAGGAAAGTGAATATTACATATTAGGGTTTTGGTGGGATAATTTAGGGTTTGTGATTGAGGATCGGTAGGTCCATGTGGGATGGTAAATCTGTTAGAACTAGTTATAATGTCCGTGCACGCACGAGATTTTTTCTAATTTTTTAAATTAATGTATATTTATACATTGTATTATACGAAGAAGAAAGCTCAACTATGTGTGGTTATAATGTGCGTGCACGTAATTTATACATATAAATTAAATTTATTTTCTGTTTAATACCAAAGTCAATCTAAATTCAATCGTTTCGTCTGTTTCTTTTGTAAAATCCATTTGCATTGCATGCGCATTTGTGTAGCCCTGGTTATAAGTAGGTGGTCATCAAATGGGGATAACTGCAACCAAATGTACAAATCAAAAAAATAAAATCGATTGATGCATTTCTTTTAATCTATATTTTATTCACCCCAAAATATACATTAACTACCAACTATTTTGTGGGTAGATTGCATTCCAAGTATGTGTCATTGGTTTAATTTTATATCGGCAAAAGAATAAATCTTATCAAAAGGATGAGAATAAAAGTAGACCTTACAAATAGAATTGGTGCTTAAGTTTGTTTATATTATCCACCCCGTTTAAATATTACTCAAGAGTGGCTTTCTATGCAACTTCAGTTTGTTGTTGCCGAACGTCATCATAAGAAGAAATATTGACCTCCATCTTCGATATCGTATCACCTAAAACAATAAACGATGATAAACTACAACAAACTATATCTAATTCACTCTATAATCTATAGAGTTTCGCTTTGTTTTCTTGAACTTTTTTTTGTTGCAATCATTTTCACAAAAACCAATTAATCCACACATACGCAAATACTCTAACAGTAACACGTCTCAGACACATGGTGTGTTTCCATAACATAATAGACTCTATTCAAAAAGCATAGCCAAACAACCTGATAAAGTTGTGACAGATATATAATTGATCATGTGAAATTTACAACTCAATAAATTTTTAAAGGAAAATTTGCATTGTTTTAGTGGACATTATCTTTGTTGTAAGAATTTATTTTTTCATCCAAAATTTGATTAACACATGACCTTTTTATTGAGAGATATATAGTATGGCTTTGACTCTTTTAACTTCTGGCTTTGACCCTCTTAACGTCATAATGAGTTTTAAAAAAACATTATTCTTTATGTTCGGTAATGTTCCCCTGACCTCAACATGATACTTTCAACTTTCGCCATCCTACCCATCCTGGTTTTAGTATACCTTCCGTAATAGTTTTCTTTATAAAGATATCTGATTTTGTTAACTTTCTTTCTCAACAGCTTCTTCTGCTTCCCACTCTTGTCAGCTGCATCTTCTATCTCTACTATGAATTTGTCGAGTTCTTCCTCATCAGTCACTATATTCTGGTTCTTTTGTGTCTATGGTACCTGATGTGCACTTTTTGTCACCATGGAAGACGACGGGCTTCTTTCTTTTTGGTCTATTGCATTAAAGTATGCGGACACCACTCTTTGTATGCTGGTCATGGTAACTGGATCATTCAGGGCTTACGTTCACTCTTCTAAGTTGCTGCTCTATTTTCTTTATGTTCAGTTTTTGTTAATCAAGCGTTTGCTCAAATCTCACTTTAAATAATGCCTGCACATCAATCATAATTTGAATTTACTAATCACAGTCATCCCAACTACGGGGTGTTTGAAAGTGCATTCTGAAAATGACTATATGATACTGAATGACAATCAACTCAAATAAGACGGATACCAGAAAAAGTGATCGGAAATGCTTATGCTATTTAAAGTAGCAAAATAAGTGTTCAAAAAAAATCTAAATGTTCGAGAAATTAAAAGATAAAATGACAAAAAAATAAAGTTTTGTGAAAATTAAGACTTTCTACAGATATGGAAAGAAGTCTCTCGAATTAGGTTTTAAAAAGAAACAAATAAGTACTCATAACCTTTTTTTACCTTGGATAGACAGTTTTGTTTCACCTAATATAATTAGACCCCTAAACAATCAATAGCATACCAAAACATTATAAACTGATTATATTAACTTCAATGCTTGCAATCAGTTTCGAAATGCAAACCCCAACACACCTTAATCAACTTATATTGAAAGAACAACAGATCAAACAGAATAAAGTCAGACCTCTTTTTTGTAAGGGTGTTTATTGGTATCAAATTCTTCGGTCGTCTGTAATTTCTACCACGAACCATGATAATAGTTTTAAAATTATTTATATTTACCACGATACCACCATTTACCCTCACAAGCATGCTCGCCATCTCCTTAATCATTTCTTTAGGGAAATTATCATACTAGTAGCAAACTTTCACAGTTTCATTAAACTTCCCATGATGTGCATGTTTTGAACCACACCATCAAACACTCCACAACACCATCCGACACATAATTTTCATCAAACTTAACAACTTGATCAACTAAACAATCAATGTGATTCATCTCTATAACAATTAGATGAATTGAGAGATTACTAAAAACCCTAAAAAATCAGGTTTAGGATGAGCTAAGACATCATTTGTACAAGTATTTTAAAAAGAAAAAAATTTGGAAATTTTTAATATGAGTAAAATGTTAAGAGTCTTTGTGTTTGCATTAATAGCTTAATAGTGTACATCGACAAAAGATAATTAGAAGAGGACCTAAATGAGTTCCTTTGGCTTGAACCGTGGGCAAATTCACGACTAATGGGCTCTGCCAAAAGTTGCTAGCAATAAGTGCAACTTTTCGTAATTAAAAGTAGGGGCAGTTTATATAAATTTGCATCATGCATTCTGCCACATGTTTCTAAAATGATATACACGTTATTTAAGACTGGGTCTCATTTCTGTTATAAGCCACCTAAAAAATAAGTTTAATCCATGAGCAATCTTCTATATAAATAATTCTAACCTCAGTAGCTTCTTTTTATGAGTCATGTAAGACTAACTTTGTGTATATAAGTTTCTCTTTTCAGATTGCATTCATGTAAGGACTTTAATCTCTATAAGCTAGCAAATGAGCTTCACCACATCGTTCCATATCCACCATATTAAAAGAAATAAAAACTAACAAAATCATTTTATAAATTACTGGGAATAACCTTTAACTTTCAATCTTAATGATTGAGTTACTTTTTACCGAAATAATGTGAACTAAACCAACACCATAGAGCTGGTGTAATGTATAGGTAAGTTATTCCATTCTTTTCTTAGTTCGAGTGTGATTCAGAGAATAACCACTGAATCGTATTATTGCTATCAAATAAAAAAGCCAAGCCCTACAATTTGTTTTGACACTTTAACACAGTAGATCCAAAATAATGGTTATATAAAGTTTGTAAGTGAAGTTACTGAGTAGAGTAGATCGTGATGATTCAAACCAGAAAACATATCTTTTGTATAAAAATTTTTCTTCAACTTTGACCTTAATGATTTCTTCTTACGTTATATGATACTTGATACAAGATATATGAATGGATAGAGTTTTGAATATATTTTTCGTTGGTAGAATTTTCGTTCAATATTATATAACACAAACAAAAATATTTATGGTCAAAGTTGATAAAAAAAGAATTAAAAGATTCCATTGTGGACACTTAATATGGGATGGAGGGAGTAGCAAACTTTCACAGTTTCATTAAACTTCCCATGATGTGCATGTTTTGAACCACACCATCAAACACTCCACAACACCATCCGACACATAATTTTCATCAAACTTAACAACTTGATCAACTAAACAATCAATGTGATTCATCTCTATAACAATTAGATGAATTGAGAGATTACTAAAAACCCTTAAAAATCAGGTTTCGACTGAGCTAAGCCACCAATTTGTATAAGATTTTAAAAAGAAAAAAAACTGGAAATTTTAATATGAGTAAAATGTTAAGAGATACTTTGTGCTTGGTGTTTGCATTAATAGTCTAATAGTGTACATCGCCAAAAGATAATTAGAAGAGCCTAAATGAGTTCCTTAGGTTTGAACCGTGCGGCAAATTCACGGTAATGGGCTCTGCAAAAGTTGCTAGCAAAGTGCAGCTTCCTAATAAAAGTTGGGCAATTACATAAATTTGCATGACATTCTGCCACATGTTTCTAAAATGCATACACGTTAAGACTCGAGTCTCAAATCTTTATAACCACCTAAAAATAAGTTTAATCCATGAGCAATCTTCTATAAATAATTCTAACCTCAGTAGCTTCTTTTTAAGAGTCTTGTAAGACTAATTTTGTGTATATAAGTTTCTCTTTTCAGATTGCATTCATGTAAGGACTTTAATCTCTATAAACCAGCGAATGAGCTTCACCACATTGTTCCATATCCACCATCTTAAAGAAATAAAAACTAACAACATCATTTTATAATATACGCAATAACCTTTTAACTTATCAATCTTAATGATGAGTTACTTTTTACAGAAATAATGTGAACTAACCAACACCATGGAGCTGGTGTAATATATAGGTAAGTTATCCCTTTCTTTTCTTGATTCGAGTGTGATTACAGAATACCCTGAATCATATATTAATATAAAATAAAAGCCAACCTACAATTTGTTTGAACATTAACACAGTAGATCAAATAATGGTTCATATAACAGTTTGTAAGTGAAGTTACTGAGTCAGAGTAAGATCGTGATTGATTCAAACCAGAAAACATATCTTTTGTCATCAAAAATCCTATAAAAATTTATAGTGGATAATTATTATAAAATTTAACAGGACAAATTTGTTAGTTTTGCGCCAAAATTGGATCAACTAATATATATTCTTTTCTTGTAAGAAATTATTTCTGTAGCCTATCTAATAAAACTACGACAAATGCAGTAAAAAAACGTTTCTAGTGATATTGGCACGTCTGACCCGGCCATTTGGTCGATTTGGATTGTATATTATTTCAATTGGGTCAAAAGGGTATGATCAAATAAATTGTCTAAAAATAAAAATGGGTCGGATCTCCAATGGTTTAACAGGCTAAAATGTTATAAGTATATTGCAGTTCATGGTCCCAATGAACTTTACAAAGTTTATTGATGGTCTAACTTACCTTGTCTAAAACAAATTTATACCCATGAGTCGAGTAGACGATGCGGTTCAAAGGATCCTAAGAGCGAAGTTCACGAGGGGTCTCCTTGAGAGCCCATTGGCTGACAGCATGTATAAGTAATTGGGATGTCAGGTAAATTTCGTCAAACTTGTTCACGTTGATCAACTATTGTCGAGAAACTTTTATTAATGGTATCGTAATCTTTTTTTACAGGAACATAGAGACCTAGCAAGGGAAGCCGTGAGGAAAACACTTGTGTTATTTAACAACGGAAAATATTCACAACCACTATTACCACTTGCTAAGAAGACATCAAAATATTGGTTATCAGTGTGGTGGCTGGACAATTAAGTGGCAAGGACTTTCAGGAAACTCTACTGCTAGTATGGACTGTTGGGTTTAATCTTGATGGGCTGTGTCCACGGGTCATGGTTCAGTGGGTATGGATCTCAGAAGTGGGTTGCTCCATTTAGCATTTGAATAAAATGAAGTGGGGTTTACCAAGTCTGTGTGTTTGACCGTGTATTAGGGAGTCATGGGGTTGAATATTTTGCATGGCATTAGAATAGGCAATAAAGGAGGACGTGGGATAGCAGCATGTTGTATTTGCTTTATTTGTTTGTTAGTCTATAAATAGGTAGCATGTATTTTATTGTAAGAGTTATCAGTTTCCCTTATTAATAAAAAGCATTGAGACCAAACTTGCTGTTTTGATTGGTGTGACCGTGGTATGAGTCCGGCGTTAAGGGGCTGATAACCAACATTTGGTATCAGAGCTGCGTTCGATCGAGGAGGGTTTTGAGAGTCGGTTCAGAAATGGGTTAAAGAGAAGGGTGTATCCCTTCGCTGCAGGGCAGAAGTAATGGGGGCTCATACCAAGAAAGAGAGGGCCGATTGCAACCCTATGCAATCAGTTCGAGTAGAAGAAAGAAGCAATAGCAGTTGGTCGAATGGTAGCAAACAAGAAAGACGAAAGCAGCAACTTTTGATCAGAGCGGGTGACCAAAAGAATGCAGCAGAAAGATAGCAAGAACTCTTTTGGAAAGGAAGAAAGTAGCATGAAGAACGAGAAAGAAAGAAAGACAACAAGCAAGAAAGCAGCAAGGTTGATCACTTGGTGATCAAAAGGAAAGAAAGTAGCAGCAAGAAGAATGAGAAAGAAAGAAAGAAAGAAAGAAAGAAAGAAAGAAAGTTCCGACGTGAGACCGAGAAGACCGAGGAGCCGCAAAAGACCTGGCGGCACCTAGACCAAGAAAGATTAGACCGACACACGTGACAAGAGACCGAAGGCTCACCTGAGAAAGATTAGACCGAAGACCGAAGACCGAAGACCGAAAGAGATAACCATGACCGACGGGTTGTCTAAGACACAAGCTGAATCAAATGACCAAAGATTCACAGAAAGACCGAACAAAGTTGATCACGTGTGGTGATCACAAGAAAGCAAGTAGCAAGGATTGTTCCATTTGTATGTGCATGGTTGTGTAAGCAAGAAGAGAAGCACATTACGAAGAGACCGAGCAAGTAGTATGTGACCGAGACCGTGTTCGTGGGTATGATCGTAGGAGCCGAGACCGTGATAGGCATCAAGATTATGGGGGTGAATGTTGGGTAATCTTGATGGGTTAAGTCCATGGAGCAGGTCAGCCGATTTTACTAATGAACTGGGTCATGCGGTAACCACATGCATATACGTGAAATCAGGATTGTATGGAGTAAACGTTCGAGTCTAGAGGAAATAAATAACTAACAAGTATATTGTTAGGAGTAGTGGGAGTAGTTAGTTGTCCCATGTTTTAGTTAGTTTACTGCTAATATAAATAGTACAGTAGGTTTGCATTGTAGCGTATTCAGTTTCCTTCCTTTAATATACAAAATCATTGAAACTCATCTTGTCGTTTTGATTGGTGTTTGTGGACATGGGTTCGGGGTGGGGAAGGGGCTGATTATCAACAACCGAGTAAGTGAATTTTGTTTTGATGCATGCCTCTGCTTTACATTTACCTTAACCTTTTTAGGTTCTTT
>BQNB010190917.1:0-11740 GCA_026074375.1 Tanacetum coccineum | reverse complement strand
GCCACAACATGGAGTTTTCATCAATCGTTGCTAGACAAATTTTGTCTTTAGGCTCATTTCCTAATTTCATCACATATAATCCTTTCTTCCTAATACCTCTACATATGACCTTACCATCCTTAGTAATTTCACTATTATGTTCACAAAAAGTTACTCTACATTTATTATCACATATTTGTCCTATACTTAACAAGTTAAATCTTAAGTTATCTACATGCTCTATATTATCTATTTTGATAGAGTCATTTGAAATCGTACCTTTGCCAATGATGTTACCGTGAAGATTACTACCAAAAATGACATTACATCCGTTGTATGCCTTGTAGCTGGAAAAGAGCTTTCGGTTACCCGTCATGTGTTTGGAGCATCCGCTATCCTTTATCCACTCATCGGCTTCCAAGTCGACTCTAAGGCATATCTCATTTGATGCTTGAGCTACTAGACATGTTTTGTTATTGACTTTCTTATCATCTTCTTCACCACTATCGCTCCAAGAACCTCTGACAAAAGCTCTTTGTTTCTTGTCTTTCGGTGGTTTTGGACATTCTCCAATAAGATGGTTCGGGTCACCGCGTCTAAAGCATTTTCTATCACTCTAACCGTTTTTGTCGTCTCGGCTTCTTTAAAACATCTTTTTGTCGTTCCGAGGTTGTCTCACGAATCTACCTCTTCTTTTGAAGAACTTCTTAAAGTCTCTTACCGCCATGGCGTATTCTTCGTCTTTACTTTTGGAAGTCGAACACTCTTCATCACTAGATTCTTTCTTAGCCTTTAAAGCAAGAGATTTCCTTTCAACCTTTGCTTTGACTATTTCAGAATCTTTCTTGATGATCATTTCATGAAATTTGAGGTTCCCGATAAGTTCATCAAGAGATAGTGATGTTAAGTCTTTCGACTCTTCAATTGCTGTGACTTTTGCTCTCCATTTAGGATGTAGAGCCCTAAGAAATTTCCTAACATAGTTCTTGCTAGAATAACCTTCATCAAGAGCTTTTAGACTAGTAATAATAGTATTAAATCTAGCAAAAGCATTATCTATAGATTCGTCTTCGGCAATGACGAATTGTTCATATTGTTGAACCAAAAGGTCGATCTTATTATCTTTGACTTGACTATTACCTTGGTGGGTGATTAACAATGTTTTCCAAATTTCTTTTGCCGTATTATACATGAAAATTCTTTTATATTCTTTTCTAGGCAAGGCATTATAAATAACCATTTTCGCTTCATTATTTTTCACGAGTCTCTTTTTAAGATCATCGCTTTGTTTTTCAAAAGGGATAACCTCATCTAATTTGGCTTTCGGATTTTGTTGAATGGGTTGAAAATCACCGTTGGTAATAACATGCCAAAGATCTAGATCTTTTAATTTAACATATGTCTTGAATCTATTTTTCCAATAAATAAAACTATCACTTTCAAATAGTGGTGGTCTTTGCATAGATTGCCCTTCTAGATATTTGTCGGAATCCATAGATCGATCCAAGCTTTAAAATACAGTATATTTTAAAAATCTTGAGTGACCTTGGCTCCTGATACCAATTGTGAAAACTAGAAGGGGGGGTTGAATAGTTTACAGGTTCGTTTTCGTTTTAAAAACTTTGCTTACAAAATTCGTAGATTCGAGTTTTATGTTTAACCAATTCACAATATGAACAAACAATATAACAATCTAAACTAAAGCTAAATAACAATGACAATAATATGAAGAGATAAGGAAAGGAACAATCAAACCAAGACATCAAGATTTATAGTGGTTCGGCTACGAAGCTCTTCTTCGCCCTACTCCACTCCCTGAGTATCCTACTTGAGATTTCACTATGTCAACAAGCTCCCTTCAGGCGGAGAAAACCGTTTACACGTCGCTTACGTTACTTTTCCGACACTAAGCTAAATGTGAGTCCTAATCTTAGCTAGAACCAATCTACCACTTTACAATCAATACACAATCACCAGATCTACACTATCGGATTTACGCACTATCCGAATCATACAAATACACAAGATAATTACAATAGAGATTTGGTACTTAGAAGAAAAGAGGAGAGATCACTAATCAACACTTCGTTTCTTAACGAACACGAGTGTTCTTCTCTTGCACTTGAATGAGAGGGAAGAGATGAGAAGAAGAGATTAGATCACTTGAAACAAGATCAAGAGATGTTAGTGATCAAGATATTTAGTGAGAGAAAGAAGGTTTTTAGAGAGAGAAAAAAGTATGAGAAAATTCGTGCAAAGAGGTCTGATTTTCAGCAAGGGATGGAGCAGTATTTATAGGCCGGAAAATCCAACGGTAACTGGCGGCGGTCCCGGCGGTCCCAGATATATAAGGGGGCCGCCAGGCCTATAAGGGGGCCGCCAGGTAGACTCCGCTCTCTTTTTTATCTTTTTGTAGGGAAGGTTGTATCTGGTATAGAAGCTTCCGTTTTGGAAGGAAAATTTGAATTTCAAATTTTAAGTTTTTAATAAAACTTTTCTTTTAATTAGAAAATATTTTATATAATTAATTTTCTGAAAATCTTTTGTAAAAATGTAATGGATAAGAGAAAAATATTTTCTTGATCATTAATCATGCTTAATGATTTGTTTGTTCATACCTTAAGTGATTACTAATCATAGAAATTGAATTTTACGATTAATAATTTGTAAATGTTTAATTTTATCGTAAACGTTTTTACATTTTGTTATTATCAAAACATTGAGAGGTCGAAAAATATAAATAACGTTTTTAGACATTATTTGTATTAACACATCTGACAGCCCGTAAAAAGTTTTTATTTTTCTTCTTTAAATCTGAGTCTAGGATTCTATTTTGCACTAAATCAAAGATTAGGAATTTCTCAAAAACTAATCTTTATACAAAATTACGTATTAGTAACCTCGGTTTTGCCAAGGCCTAAACTTCTCAACTTAATATATGCATATATAAGTCCCAATCTATTTCTCAAAATCCTTCTCACGACTAGGAGTTCATGGAAATCTACTTTCATACATTGTTGATATATGCTAAAAACATCTTTCATTCATGCATAATGATCTCACACTTGTTGCCGGAATATATAATCCAATATATATTTTTTGACACTCTGATTGAACAAAATTAAATCAAAGAGCACTTGGATTATTTCTTAGGTTTTTCTTGTCTTAGAGTCGAAATAATTGTCACTCCACATTTGTCGCATATAGGCACACACTAGGATTATAAATACAAACACAAGTCTCATTTGATGTGTTTACGACCTACTTCTCTTGTTTAAAAAATCTTAGGAGCATTACAACTATTAGGAGCATTACAACTATTTGCTAATACTTTAATTAATATGCTCTTCATTATAGATTTTTATTTGCCTTTTTGCATGCTTATTCATATATACTTGCTTGCTAAATGTTATGTAAATTAGTCTCAAAATTAGGACTTTGCATGTTTATTCATATATTCTTGCTTGCTAAATGTTATAGTCCTGATTGCTATAAAAAAATTAGGATAAGGGGGCGGCCCCCTTAGTGACCATCTTTTTACCATTTGCTCAAAGGGGCGGCCCCCTTAGTGATAAGGGGGTCGACCATATAGATAAAGGGGTCGGCCATCTGATGCACGGTTTTTAATGTTTCTTTCTGCTTTTTGACCCTCTTTCACCTAGACCCAGCTATTATTTCCCAGAACTCACCAACATTTCTTGGATTTGTTTTCTAACAATGTCTATCCATCCTCAACTACATCATATTCCTAATATAAATCAACCCTCATCCTCACCATAATCACCACATTCAACTTGTCTTCTCCAATGACATCTCCTCACAAATCCATGTCCAAACCTTCAAAAGTGGCCAAAATGTTCGTAAGACCCGTATGGAGAGAGAAGTTGAACTATTGTAACACATACAATGAGGTTGATGTTAACTTGCCTACACCAATGCCCAAACCACAATCTCCTCTCCAAGAACCATCACAAGAAAACCCTCCTACTACTCACTCAAACCATGATTCACTAAAATCTCACTCACTTCTACTTGGTGATTCTTGTGACACTAATGTTGGATAAGCTCTCATTCCACCACAAAGTGCCAATCAAACTCAACTCACACAACCCTCATTTCCTCACTTACTCATCAATCCACATATAGCTAGTGTGCTTCATTCTCAAACTCCACCCTCACCTCAAGGTGACAGCCAAATTCAACCTCCACTACCTCCATATCCAAGTAGATAAATTCTCATTGATGACATTAATCAACTCCAAGATTTATCAAACCTTCTAGCCATGCACCTTTCCCAACGTAACACTCCCTCATCACCCTATTCTCTAAACTTGCCTCACACCCTCAACTTAAACCAAGTTGAACAACAAGTTAGCTATTGTCCTTGTTGCATCTTTAACCAAAAACAATTCATAACCTTGAGTGAAGATCTCAATTGGATTGAATTTCTTCTTACTCATTCACAACCACTACTTCAAGTCTAACGAGACTACCCTCCAACAACCACCTCCGCTCCAAACTCTCCACCAACAACCAACTAAGCATGTTATATGCTTACCTTTTCTCGCTTTTAAATAAATGTCCAACCCACTCCTTTTGCAAGCAAGTTCAATGGTTTCCTATGGCAATCTAGGCAAATTAGGACCTTTGTAGTTTCTATTCATGTAGAATGTATTATTATGCTTCAAGCATAATATTTAGGTTTGATAAGTGCATGTTGAATGATTGTGTTTTATACACAATTTCTATGTTCAATGAATGATCTTTTGCTTAATTGCTCTTTTGACTCTTAATATCTTGTATATTTGTGATGGTTGGTTTGCACAAATATATTTATTATTTTTCCTTTTCCTTTGTTATATGTTGAGAACATTGGTGTTGTTCTTCTAACTTGTTTTTATAGCAAAGTTACCATAGCTCGATTCCTTAGTGCCCTCAATCGAGGGGGAGTACACATCAAGGGGGAGCGTTTATTCTGTCGACTTTACGCATATTCATCGACGAAGCCTTTTTGATTCTACAAAAAGGGGGAGAAATGGAAATAAAACTCACTAAATACTTGCTTAAAATTAATTTTACATTTAATGAGTTTAGATTTTGTAATCATCAAAAGGGGGAAGATTGTTGATAGAAATAATGCCTAAAAATAATATAAATACTTTTCGACCTCTCTACGTTTTGATAATTACAAAATCTAAAAACCCTCAATGTAAAATTAAACGTAAACAAGTAATTAGTAGTAAACTTTCATTTCAAAATTTTAATCACTTACATGTATGAATAAATAAATGCTTAATGCATTTTATGATTAAAGGAATTTTTATTCAACCTCATATTTTTTTATAAAATGTTACAAACATTTTTATAACTTTTGCAAAAAAAATTCTACATTTAAAAGAAATGTTTTATTCAAAATAAATATTTTGAATTCAAATTTTCTACCTAAAAACGGCTAGAAATGTTCCAGAAAACACATCCCTTGGAAAAGACAAAAAAAGGAGTGTCTTGGCCTGGGCGGCCCCCTTAAATATAAGGGCGGCCCCCTTAGTGATAAGGAGGCCGGCCATAGAGCTAAGGGGGCCGGCCAGACAAAAAGCTCCCCAGCTTTGCCTATAAATATTGAATTGTTCCCCACTGATTTTTTCACCTCTTGCACACACATTCTTTTTGTTCTAAATCAATTTATACTTTACTTTCATTCATTTGATCATTAAATCATAAGCTTTGTTTCCAAGTGATCCAAGCTTAGATCTTCAAGTGCAAGAGAATAATACTTCCTACCATCAAGTCAAAAAGTATTATAGTTTAGTGTGTTCTTGTAACATAGTTACAATTGTATCATATCTTGTAAATCATTTGTGTATATTGTGAAAGGTGTGTATAGTAGTTAGAGTGTTGTGATCATAGGAAGGTTAGTTAGATCGTGGTGATCGTCAAGAGTTTAGATAGATTGGGGTGATCTTGTTAGTGTCTAGGTGAAGTGTAGTGAAGTTGTGAAGTGAAGTGAAGTTGTGCAGCGTAGTGAAGTTGTGAAGTGAAATAAAGTAGTGAAGTGAAGAGAAGTTGTGAAGTGAAGTGAAGTAGTGAAGTGAAGAGAAGTTGTGAAGTGAAGTAAAGTTGTAAATTGTTGTGAAGTAGTGCGATTAGTATTTTAGTCCTCAAAATACAAAAGTTGTGATAGATTGGTCCTAGCTAGGATTAGAACTCTACATTTGGCTTAGTGTCGGAAATCGGTGTAAGCTTAGTTGTGTACGGTTTTCTCCGCCTAAAGGGAGCTTGTTGACATAGTAAAGTAAACTCTCGAGTTTGGTACTCGGGGAGTGGAGTAGGGCGAAGAGGTGCTTTGTTACCGAACCACTATAAATCCTTGTGTTGTGGTTTGATCTTTCTAACTCTTATCTCTTATCTTGCATATTTATTTCATATCTTGTTTATTTAGTTATATTGTTCATATTGTTCACATATTGAATTCACATAATCTAAGTTTTTATAAACAAACTATACATTAAATAAAAAGCGGTAACCTATTCACACCCCCTTCTAGTTTTCCACACACACATCACACTTTAACGCGCCTTATCAAGTTTTTCCACTCCCCATCTCACGTCAAGCCTTAAGCATAAGACTTGGTCTATTACGTAGCGTTGAGGTCACGCCTCGCGCCTTTGCGAGGCCTTAGCGGCGAACCCGAGTAACCCGAATTCAAAGATGGTCAGGTTTGGGTATTGATTTTTTATTCTTGACCCGACTTTGACCCAACCTGAATTGACCCGAACCCGACTAACCCGATCTGACTAATAGCCCTAAACTTTCTAGTTTAAGTCTTTTCCTTTAAAACATACTTGCTACAAAATTATAATTTTACAAACATTATATCTTTTATAATAATCTTTTTAATTATCTTAATATCTATTCACTTCACATAAACAAAAAGATATACATCACGAGGCGTTTAGACCCCTGCGATGTACGAGGCATGTTTTTCGATAAAAAATTAAACTTTAACCTATGTCACGTATTGTATAATTTCATACCCCTGCGATGCATATAGTTTGTGCCTCATTGTTCATAGGGTCTAAACTATGATAAAGACATAGTCTATGCCTATTTGTTCATAGTTTGTGCCTAACTTTACTTTAGGTCTTGTTTTTCGATATAAAATTAAATACGACATGTTATTTCTTTTTAATATATGTATATTACCTCATCTACAACATAATGACTTTTAGTGTTGCCAATCCACGTATCCTATTCCAATAACCCTTTCCTCGCAACGTACCTCTTTGCCTTGTTTCATTATTTGTTGATTTCTTTGAGCTTTTTTTGTAGAAGATGTACAAGTCATAATTTCTCTTATCTCTTGTGTTCATATCATTGTACTTTGTTTCATTGTATAGTGTTTTTCTAAACAAAAATAACTATCATCATTAACTCTTTGAATTAAATACATTACGTTACAACATTTATGTTAAATATAAATTGAGATATAAGTCGTTGTCATTTTATGACTTTGTGTATTCTTAGAAATCAAAGTCATTAGTCTTTATCATTTCATGACTTTATGCATTCTTTGTTTAGATCCATTAAAATTTATTTTTATCACATGTTATCTTTCTTATTTTATTAAGACTCAACATTTAATATTGGGACTGAAAAATAAATATGAACCTGAAAAATAAACAATTGGGACTCAGAAATAAACATAGACTAAAAAAATAAACATGATTTATAAACGCTAACACACCAATAACATATGGCTAACATGCACATGAAAAAAAGAAATTAAGTTTTTTTTTCTTAACACACATAAACTTATTAAACTAATAGTAATAGTATACCTCTAAATCTTACTATACCATTTCTCACACATGATCAATATCAAACTTAACTTCAAACTTGAAAGATAAACATTTGGACACATAAATTCAAACATCATCCCATGCCATGTAGTCATGTGTATCATCCCCACCATGTCTATACATTTATTTCCTTTTTACCGTGTCACAATCGTATCTTCCATTATATATTTATCATATTTTGACCATATAAATTAGTCCCTTTAGCACACAAAGTATATGTCATTTTACAAATATTAACTAACTAAGAGAAATTAGAAATCGTGTACAACTATTTACATATCTTGAAAAATGAAGCCGAACTTGGTAGATGAGGAAGTACATCTCCTCACTATTTCTATTTCATCTTGTCACTTTGCCTTTCTTTTGTCTAATTTCTTTTTTAGCATACCTCATTTTCTTTTTTTCTTCTTCTTTTCAATGTAGTAAACCTAACAAAAAGAAAACATAATATTAAAAACAAATCACATTATGGGTTGTAGTATTTTATCATTAATGTCTTTTAAGAGAAGATAAGACGTTATCATCATATTTATTGGTCATTTTGTATATGTAACCATGTGTGTCTCAAGAAAGCAAACTGGTCAAAGTGATTCATCCATTTTATAGTTTATAAAAATGTAAACATAAATCAAGAACACAACATTGTTACCTCAGTATTTTATAAAACACATCACCTAAGTCACTTTTATCCTTGTTTAGCTCTTTGCATCCATTATCTTATGATGTATTGCTTATAAATTTGACAGGTAAAACAAATAATATCTATGTATGAATTATAAACAATTACAACATATAGTGTAACATTTTACCTTATCAATCATCAATCGGTTCATAGTTAATAACTTAATATGAAGCTTAAGAATTCAAAAGGGAAATAAGAACAAACCTTGAAAGCATGTGAGCCACTGTCGGACTTTGCTAGCACATAATTTGCATTGCAAGAAAGCTGTTAGGACAATCTCACGTCCTGTCCTTTGTACCTTGTTACAAAACATCCACAACATATATGGTACATGCATTCTTTAGAAACAAAATTTGAAGATGAAAACAATCTAAAGATGTCTGGTTATTGGGACAATCTCAAGTCCCATCGTTCATACCTTTGAGTTATCAACGAATTTCGTGCTCCCATAGCATCGATGGCTTCTTTGGAGACCTTTATATAAGCATAAATAGGTGAATGTATAAGCATAAATAGATGAATGTATAAGCATCTTATTAATGCTTCGGTAAGTTGAAAGGGTCTTAAACTTAAAATTTTAATTAGTTGTGAAAAATGAAAAGACGCAACACTTCATATTCATGTTGATAGTTACATTTTTTATTTTGGAAAATAAAAAAATGAAACATTTCATATTCATGTTGATGGTTACATAAAATATATTATTGCATTTAATCTTAATTTATTTTATAATTTTATAAATAAGAATCGAAGTCCTTAACACTCCATAATAATTTTTTATAATAAAAGATCCACCAAACACCCCGATTAAAAAGTTGTTAACTGCTCAAACCAAGGTTATAAATAGCGTGAGGTGTGGCGTGGCGGCATGGCCAAGCCTCACGCCTTTACGAGCCATGGCGAGTCATGACGTTTTTAAGGCGTGACTTAAAGCGGCAGAAAATATGAAAATATTTATAAATTTATATATTTATATCATATTACAAATATATTGAGTTTACAAAAAGTGTCATACATAAGGAATAAAGTCAAGAAACTATCTTTGCATGTAATCTTTATCATTTCTATATAAAAATACGATGTTTATCGAAATTGAATTCAAAAATGTCTCCACGTATCACGTTTTATCGCGCCTTATCACGTTTTTCACTCCTCATCTCACGTCAAGCCTTAAGCCCAAGCCTTAGTCTACTGCGTGGCGTGGAGGTCACGCCTCGCATCTTTGCGAGGCCTTAGCGGCGTCATGGCGCGCCTTTTAGAATCATGTCTCAAACTCATCAAAAGTCATGCACTTAATTAAATTGCGCTTAACAAACCTGCTCAGGTATTTGTTGTTAGTTGAACTAAAATCGTGGATTAGTTGAATTTAGTTGTGATTCGTTGAATTAGAACTCTATAATTGTTCTTAGTTGTGTTAATTGTTGCATGTAAGGTGTTTAATAATATGCTTAATTAAAATTAGTTATTTAATTAGTTAATTAGAGGTTAGTAAATTTATGATTGATAGCTCAATCTGATGCATGTAAGGTGTTTGATGATAGGCCTAACTCAAATAAGTTAACTAAAGTTTGTTAAATTTATAATTGGATAGCTGAATTTGATGCATTTAATGTGTTTGATGATATGCCTAACTCAAGTCTAGTGAAATAATGAATTTGAAAGGAGCTATATGCTCTTTGTTTGACAAACACTAGAATCGATGATTTTTTGTTTGAAAAACGCCAGAATAACCTCAATGAAACTATATTAGATGAAACGCCATTGCATGAATAACTATAATAGTGGAATCGTGTAGTAGGATTAGGGAGTTCAAAGAGATGATTAAGGTTTCGAATGGGGATTTGATGGATTCGGCTTGTCAGATACATGATTTGAATGTTACGAGAAGCAATTTGTTGGCGTTGCACGATAAACTTAGGCCACTTAATATGCTCTGCTCATACCGTTTGTTCAAATTGTTACTTAATATAGTATATAGGATGAACTGTTTACTCGTATTTAACTGTCGTATATGTAGATCATGTAGTGTCTAGTAGAAATAGGTATAAACAAGATCTAGTAAACATGAGAAAACCCCTAAAATCAAGTTTAATATGATGATTATGACCTAAATTTGAGCTATGTGGTTTTTTTAGGCATTAAATAATGGATGCCAACTCTTTTTGTTTCGTTTTCAATGTTTTGAAGTAGTGCATCCACATTAATATGGAGTATACAAATATTCTAGTTAGCAAACACTGGTGAGATAGCACATTTTTTAGTCATTGTTGGAGTAGCTTAGAGTGAAACTTGTAATTAATCGATTGAGTTTGTTACGATGGTGGTGAGAGGTGAAATAGCATGGTGTGGAATGGTAGGTTATCGTATCTCTTTTGAGAGGTCCTTATGTATGTTTGGTGGTCTAGTCAAGGTAAAGTTCTATGAGGATTAGAACTAGCATGTTAACATGATTTTGGAAGTGATTAAGTTTATCATTTTTTGCTAACAGCTTTATGTTTATTACTGGAGCTTTCAAGCACCATTGCTAACACTTTTATGTTTATTACTGGAAATGAAATGGATACGCATATATTCTGCAAAGGAAGTGGATCATGCAATTGTCGGACAACCTTCTCAACAAGGTAGTTTCTCTCTTGTTTTTTAATAGTTTTAGAATTTTGGACATTTGATTGTGTATCTTCTAGTAGAAAAAATAATATTTGTATGTCAATCCTTATATTGTGTAACCTTTAATTGTCACACCAGCTCCACATTGCAAGTTCTGCTTTAAAATTGTAGATAGCAAGACAATTAATACATGTTACTTGTCTAAAACTGTGTATACCTGAGACCGGTCTTAAAACGCTCAACCCGACTAGGCCCGAATCTGGTCCAGCTCGAGCGGTCTTATATCCTCTTGAATGTGTAACTTATAAACAGTGCCTATTTTCTTATATATACATAGGCCATTCTTGTATGACTCATACATTAAATGTACTAAGTAACAGTTGCACAATTCCAGCTCGTAAGTTTAAAATTGAAGGTGCATCAACTTAATGACTATTAATTTGAATTTGTTAGTAACTATTACTTGCATATATCTCTAGATACCATTGCCATTTAATTACTATATATCAAAGAAGCGCATAAAATGTGGGATTGAACTTGACTTGTACGACAGAAGGTCGTTGTAGCAGGGACGTACACACAACAAATGTGGGTTGGTTTTTGAAAGTCACAA
>BQNB010190916.1:0-11740 GCA_026074375.1 Tanacetum coccineum | reverse complement strand
CAAAAATATATTTTCAAGTTATTTTAAAATTTATACACGTTTTTACACACATTTTATACATGGTTTATACACGTTTTTTTTTCGGTTTCAGTTTACGAGCAATAATAAAAAAAATTAAAAAAATAATAATAAATTAAAAAAAAAGTTATTATTGCTCGTAAACTGAAACCGAAATAAAAAAATTAATAATTTTTAATTTTTTTATTATCGCTTGTAAACTGAAACCGAAATAAAAAAAATTAATTTTTTAAATTTTTTTTATTATTGCTCGTAAACTGAAACCGAAATTAAAAAATTTAATAAATTAAAAAAAAATTATTATTACTCGTAAACTGAAACCGAAATTAAAAAAAATTAATAATTTTTTTAATTTTTTTTATTATCGCTCGTAAACTGAAACCGAAATAAAAAAAATTAATTTTTTTTATTATTGCTCGTAAACTGAAACCGATATAAAAAAAAATTTAATTTTTTAATTTTTTTTAATTATTGCTCTTAAACTTAAACCGAAATAAAAAATATAATTTTTTAAATTTTTTTTATTATTGCTCGTAAACTGAAACCGAAATTAAAAAAATTTAATAAATTTTAAATTTTTTATTATTATTATTGCTCGTAAACTGAAACCGAAATAAAAAAAATTAATAATTTTTTTAATTTTTTTATTATCGCTTGTAAACTGAAACCGAAATAAAAAATTTAATTTTTTTTTTTTTTTATTATTGCTCTTAAACTGAAACCGAAATTAAAAAATTTAACAAATCGTAAACTGAAACCGAAATTAAAAAAAAATAATAATTTTTTTAATTTTTTTTATTATCGCTCGTAAACTAAAACCGAAATAAAAAACAATTAAATTTTTTTTATTATTGCTCGTAAACTGAAACCGATATAAAAAAAATTTTAAATTTTTAAATTTTTTTTAATTATTGCTCTTAAACTTAAACCGAAATAAAAAATATAATTTTTAAATTTTTTTTTATTATTACTCGTAAACTGAAACCGAAATAAAAAAATTTAATAAATTAATTTTTTTTTCATTATTATTGCTCGTAAACTGAAACCGAAATAAAAAAAATTAATAATTTTTTTAATTTTTTTATTATCGCTCGTAAACTGAAACCGAAATAAAAAAAATTTAAATTAATAATTTTTTCAATTTTTTTATTTCTATACTTTAGGCGATTTTTGTTATTTTTTTATGATGATTGGTTAATTTTGGGGGTTTTATGATTTGAGCTTGTTAAACGCTATATGTGATTTGGTATATTAGGCTAGATGTAACAGGATTGATGTGCTCATTTATCATATAATTGCTAGTTTAGTTTTTTTTTCATTTTAAGCATGAACACAAAGCGTTTGATAAAACGCCTCAATGAAAACATTAGTAGTTGACTGGATCAATGTGGTTATAGGTGGAATGAGGTCGGAGTTTTGTTCGGATTTAACGGTTGTAGACATTGGTTTAGGTAGGTAGTTTTATAGTCGCTTTTTAGTTATATTTTTCACTAAAGTTTGTTTTTGGCGATTAATAGGTAAGTGGTGATCATGCTTGGCAACAAAGTGAAATCTTGGTAGTTTGTCCAAGGTTAAGCAACCATCTCATACACCCACGAGGTTATTCCTCACATGTCTGCAGTTTTGACTTTAGTGGTCTTATGTAAAGCTATAAAAACTTGTAGCTTTATAATAACTAAACTGTGTTCATGCTCATTTTGCAGGACAATACGGAGCCATGTGATTGACACACAGTGTAGTGTAAGTATTTGTTAAAGTTGACTCATGAAAGGTTGTGTTTTGAAATATGAATAGGATTAGGCTCGTATTCTTATCGGCGTGAGCAAGATAGACATGACCACAACGATTTTAGGATTCAAGCTAATGATTCTGGTATGCACTTTATTTTGTTCAACCAACTTCGTGGGGAGTGACTTTGATTTTAATACTACTAACGTTTAAAAAAATGCAACTGACATACTAAAAGTCTTACAAATCCACATAAGTTTTGTTTTTTCTCTTTATCTTTGATTTTGTCACTCTTACGGATGTGTTTGGTGTGAGCTTATAAGAGGCTTATATGTGCTTGAGCTTATAAAATTAGTTAGCTTATAAAAGGGTTTTAGCACTGAAAAGTCAACATACTCACATAATACTATCTAATTTAGTCACTCTACTAATTTTTCTTTTAAAACCATCACTATAATAAGGAAAACCGTTTATTTTAGTCACCACTACATGCCCAGCCGGTGAAAAAAAGCATGACATGACATATATGGTTAGAATTATTATAAGTATATTTCCTCTTCATGACTTGGAAAAGACCTTTCTGATAAGTTTTGGGAAGAAGCGGTAACATCTCTCCTACGAAAGCTGTGTGGAACATGACTCCTTATGAGGCCTGGTATGATAGTAAGCCAGTCATTTACGAGTTTTCGGATTGTTATGCTATGCTTTAGTCGGATCTTACAGGCATAAGTTTGAACAAAAATCAAAGAAGTATATCTTTGTTGGCTACTGTTCTAACTCAAAAGCATATAGATTATTCGATCCCGAGAGAAAAAAGATTATAATAAGTCGTGATGTTAAGTTTGATGAGCAGAAAAGATGGACTTGTGAAGCAAATGGTGGAATCTGCTCTACAAAATGAAGTATGGAGAAAGGCTATGTGTGATGAAATATCAGCTATTGAAAGGAATGGAACATGGGAGCTAGTTGATTTACCAGCCGGTAAGAAAGTGATAAGTCTTAAATGGATTTTTAAGACCAAGTTTCATTCAGATGGGAGTATCCAAAAAACACAAAGCAAGACTCGTGGCTCGTGGATTTGTTCAAGAGCAAGGAGTAGATTTTGATGAATGTTTTCTCTTGTGGCGAGATTCGAAACAGTGAGAATGATTCTTGCATTAGCAGCTCAACCTCAATGGACCATATATCAGTTCGACGTTAAGTCCGCCTTTTTAAATGGGGAGCTGAATGAGGAGGTTTACGTTCAAGAATGTTCACACCAACTGGGCCTACTGGCTAAACACATTGGGGTGATTTAATGGCCAATAATCCAATGCCTGATCATTCTGCTCCTGCGTTTTTGTTCGAAGAGTCCATGGGTGGTATGATCACTCTATGTTGCTGAGTTGTATTTTGTTCGAACCCGATCGTGGATGTTTGTGTTTTTCGGCCCCGTGTTTGTCGCATAACAGAAAATATTTTGGGTACATCCAAGGTAAAACTAATTTTACTTGTAATTTGTTGTTCAATATAAGTTATTGACTATTTGTGATTAGTTGTGGTGATATTGTGTGATTAGATATCTATAATACTCTTTGTATTGTCTCGACTTGTTATTGTTAGCAATTGTCTTCGATCTGTGATGTGTGATTTTGCTTCCATTGAGCAAAGTTGTGATGATTAATGCGGTAGTTGGTATTATGCCATTGTCTTCAAGATTATAGTACCGTAACAAAAAGTTGTTTGTTGATTTTTTTCTTAACCCATTATGATAGAATGAGAGTCGTTGTGTGTCAAAAGGCCAATGTCCATTTTGATTGTATATTTAAAAGATGACGATTATATCATATTAATGTGCACAATGTATCGTGGTTGGTGTGAATGAACGAACCTTGTTCAAAGTTATTGTTTAGTATTTTCTTTGCAGTTTTACATTTCTCATGCTTTATAGTGAAGGAACAAGAACGCATTGATTATGTAGTAAGAAGAAGAAGCATAACTTGTCAGTGAGGATCGGAGAATAAGTCATTTCACTTTTTTGGGCCATTTTGAAGGAACCTTACTGCAACAACCTGTAGCATGATCGGGGTATTATAGTGCAGGTTATGTACAAATGCCTGTTTTAATGAGATTTTTTTCATTTGTCAAGTTGATGCATCAATTTACTAAATATGCCTACTTTTTAGTAAAATCAATGTGCTGATTCAAACGTGATAGCTAGCCAGTGGCGAGACACCTGTTTAATGCATTGAAAGTCTCAAATCTGTGATTGACTAGATATGTTGTCTTAGTCTTGGTTTATATCAGCATTTTGAGTGCCAATAGAAGGTTTACAGGCTCCCCCGCAACAGAGGTTTAGTGCTGAACGTGTGTATTCTTATTAAACAACTAGATTGTTTTGGTAGCAGGTTGGATTCACATGCAAACACTTGCCCACTATTTTATTTTTCATAAGTAATTATTGTTTTTAACTTTGATTACATAAAGAATACTATTACAATCGTTAACTATTTTAGTATTTTTTTTAAATACGGCGATGTTGTGACCTATTCCCCCTTTAGCTAACTTTTTATATAGACCCATTGAGATAGAACATAACGTGTATCAACATATCCATGTGTAAATGGGTCTAAACTGACACCTCTAGCCTGACCTACCATAACGAAGTCTTCAAGGAATGCACTAGATATGCATAACTTAGTATTATTCCGTTTTACACGACAAAATTCTTCTCAGCACACTCCAGCAAAAACTGTTACTTTGTGAGATTATTCCATCAATTAATTTATTACCTTTCTCTGAGATAAAGTTTGTACACATATGTTGTTGCAGTCACAGCTAAACCGTGTTGTTGTCAAAGAGGACTATGAAGATGTTGCTAGGATTAAGGTGGCAATAGCAGCAGCTGCTACTAATGACACTGTTGGCAGAGTGATGGCTCAATTGAATGTAAGAGAATGATGCTTTTTAATCTATTACACTTGAGAACACAATTACAAATGCAATCTCTGTAACCTTGTTGATGTTGTAGAAAGCCATAAAGGAAGAGCGTTACAAGGATGCATCATTCATACGAGATTACGCTAGTGCAGGGTTGGTGTGTTGCTACAGCAATTAAGAGGTGGAAGAGCTACTTCTTTCAGAGCCCGTTAACATACATGTAGCTTGTTTGTCAAATTGAATGAATCAAAAGATTAAGAGATTGAGCTGCTCACGTAGCGAGTGAAGTTAAGGTTATTTAATTTTATGATTTTACTCGAAAGTTACATATATGGTTTTGCTATATTATGTTTACGTATATGTTTTTTCATTTTAATAGTAATTTAACTAAATTTACATATTTTGTGTTTCAGCTAGCATGTTTTAATGCTGATGAAAGTTCCAAGAGAAAGCGATGCTTCTGATCCCATAGCACCTTTGGAATTACCACACTCTTTGCATCCAGTTCGTTTTGTCTCCCAACCAGATGCATTAAAAGAGGTATCTTTTCAAGCCTACCACAATGGATCAGATTATCATCTTTCGGAACAACGACTGATGGTAAGCTTTTCTGATATTCCTCTTTAGTAGTGATATCTTGAAAAACAAGGCCTCATTAAACAAAAAACATAAGTCATGCGATGTTAGATTAACAGCAAAGGTGTTCTTAGCTGTATACAATTATAATATGTGCACAAAGTTGACAAATATACCCATGATTTATCAACTACGTAATTCAAGGAAGCCTCAATAAGAGTTAGTGATTTTGGTGCCAAAATTAAAGAATAAAGATGATGAATTAAAAACTGAAGATAAGTGAGAGACTGCAAAGGAAGCCATTTATGTTATGTTTGTAAGATTGGAAATGAGGAAATGTGTAGGATATTTGGGGGGTTTGGGAAAATGGTTTCATGGCCACAAGAAAGAGTATGTACGTGTGCGTACGTGGGATACAATTTTAATGCAAAATGGTTTCTATATACTAATACATTGTTCATGCCAGTATCGTGGCAGCCTACAAAAAACTAGATTAGGACTTCAGGTGTTGGAAGACGTGATTTATGGTAAATTTTAAATAAAAATTTGGATTCCGACTTCTTTTCATATTAACTAGTGACTTTGAGTTTTGTGAAATACTGTATTTTGGGTAAAATTTTGTGAAATACTGAAGGGCCGCATCCGGTTGGTTTGCCCATGAACCTGGATGGTATGAAGCTGATTATGGGAATTTCGCAGAGTGAGGCTCAGTCTGTTTCTACATTTGTCCAGTTTTTACAAAATCAGATAAACAATCGGATTATGAGCTCTTTGGTCGATATGGTAAGTTAGTGATATTCTGCAAATTCATTTCGTGCGTATATAACATTTTATTAACTACTTCAATATCAAATTTTCCAGTCGCAGAAGGATCAGTGTCATCCTGTATGGGGACTAGTGGAGAGCTATGCAGCGGGTAGAGATAAGAAGCTGATAGGCTCGAAGTTTGGGCGCAACATGTTAACACCGAGTAAATTGACCGACAATGATCTTATATTATTGATAATCTTTTCATCAATTACTGTATTTTTGTAATCTGTACTGATGAAGAGATGGCACAATATCTAAGGCGAGAACTGCCTTGGAGAAAATCCAGCTGAGCATGCAAGAACTGCATGCATTTGATGTTGAGTCCTCGGATTGCTTTCTCGTTAGGTCGCTAGATTTCCAACAAATACCGATCTTAATAACTAGAGATGTACTCTGGTGGTCCACGGTCATTGTTTTGTGTGTTATATTCAACAAAATAAATTATTTTAGTTTTTATCGTTATATTTTTAGATAACATTTTTAATGTGCAGACATCTTGGAGATTTGTAACATACCCAGAGGTGATCGAGACCGAAGAACGCAGTCTGTAAGAAGTCAAGTGGTCGACATGTTTGTGATGAATTAGTGAAGTAGGTGATCAGACCACAGATGGAATTAGATAGATTATGGTCGACGCGGTCTTTGTGTTTAATTGTTGTGAAGAAGTGCAATTGTCTTAGCTTGGTGTTGCTACCAGATTATTACATTTTTAGTTCCATTTGGTGGTATTAATAAAAGTTGGTTTAAGTTTTTTTTTTGTGTTATATTGCTCATTTGCAGTGACCACCTATTTTGGGTCTCTAAATGCAAGAAACATTGGGAACATATATTCGTCATTTAGCAGCCGGTTTTATGGTTTTGTATTTGACACGATTTGACATTTATTTTGTTCACTTATTTGACATATGTCAGTGACAACCAATTTTGGTCTCTAAAATGTAGAAGATACAATATGACAATAAATATTCGTCACTCCCATGTTTTGTGAGCAGTCGGCACTGTAAAACGTAAGTGACGGACTATTTTGTCACTAATTTGTGATGATTTCTAGTTCTTACGTCTCTACCTAAATTAGTCGTCGGGCTTGTTAGTGACGACTACTGGTGCGACTTCTAGTTTCTTGTGGTCACCAACCGACTTTGTGACCAATTTTAATACTGTTAGTGACGAAAACTGTTCTGTCACTATAGGTGGTTTTTCTTGTAGTGGAAAGTGCAATGATTGGATGCATAATGTACAATGATTTTAAAGCATGTTTGGATAAATATGAACTTTTCATCTTTAAGGAGAGGAGATACCAAATCGCTCCTTGATTATAATAGGTATGATCATCACAAGTACATGTTGTCTAAAGGTGTCTTATAAGATGAAAATATGGGGTATGAAGGTTAGAGGAGATGATGTGATGGTAAGTTTAAAGAAAGCGTTATTTTCGACTTTCGAGTAATTTTATTTTCATTTTTACTAATACGATTGTAATTATGTCTGTGACACGGATGCACAAGTTTACCCAAGATTATATTTAGAAACTTGGATGTACATATATTGACATCAGAAGTGAAAGATCAGCACGGTATGTATAAAATTCAAATTGTGGTTGCAAAATATACTTTTATAAATAGAGTAACTTTCAACATGTTTGATGTTTGAGATAAAATATGTTCATTTTTAAAAGGTATAATGCTAGAAAGTCCGAACAAGGGTTGTACACTATGCTTCATATGTGTGCCATTATAGTTGCTGTTTTATGTAGACTTTTCTAAAACGTTAACCTCCAATCTAAGTAGTCCCTTGTATATGCGTGTGTTTATGTAGCATTGTGAAGCTTCGAATCAAAACGGCTTCAAGTAGAGAGCATGCTATAGATTGAGTGAAAAATAGATGAATTTGATTGGGACATATGTTTAAGAAATTACTTTTGGCACATATGTTTAATGTTTTTGCTTTCAATCATACGAGAAAGCTTGATTTGAGCTTTTGCATGTGGTTAAAACTTGAGAGGACATTTATTACTTAAGTCTACTATTACTAAACCGTGAAACTATTGCATGTAAACCGAAAGATTACTTATATAGTAATTTTGGTTTATTGATCTGTAACATAATAATGTTTATTTTATGTAATAAGCTTGGTTTATTGAGTTGTACCTTATATATGTGCGGGAAACTTGTAAAATTGATATTAAAAATGACACTTATTTCCAAATTTGTGTCATATTGTTAAAACTATGACACTGAAACACGTTTTGCCGAGTTTACCTTTCTACACACTTGTTTTTCATGCACACCAGATCCTGATCGTAACGAAGTCGGAGCAGTTGCGATCAAGTTACGCGAAGTGGGGGTCACGTGCTAATGAAATGGGATACTGCTCACACCTAACTGTATCTAGTCTGCGACATCTTGCGAAGCGATTAGGGTTGAAATGGGATACGTTCACACCGATCTGTTTTGTCTAGTCTGGGATACCCTTCTTTTTTAGTGCATTTCATTAGAACGTGACCCTTGCTTCGCAACTTGATCGCATATGCTCCAATTTCATTCCGGTGTAAATCCGGTGTGCTTGAAAACGGACGAGACCGGAGTCATCGCGATCAGAATGAGACGCCCGTGTAGACAGTGTAATTTTCGTAAAGAATGAAGGTTCGTGCGAGGAGATATGGCCGATTATGTGACGTTGGGGTTGTGTATGCTATTAAATAAAATAGGTGAAAATAGGTGTGCAGTAGCAGAATGCTAAACTCCAAAAAACTTGTTTGAGTGTCCTAGGTTTAGCAATATGACACAAAGTTGAGTCAAATTGGAAATTAGTACCATCTTCATATTACAACTGGTATGTAGTATCCTACAAATACATAGATATGTATTGTCGAAGACTCATCTTTATATAAAATACATAAAGTAAAAGCGTAGTAAGAATTAATTAATTAAATTCCATTTTAAGTCTATAATATCCTTATTTATGAGTAATGCTAAACAACCGTAAATAAACAATAGTGATCTCCTATGTTTATTGATGACTTTGATTCAACCTGGTTGGAGGTACAAGTCATTATTATGGTATATTAAATTGAGATAAGTACAAAAGCCAATAGTGATCTTTTATGACGAGTTCATTCAATGACTTTCAAGTCATACAACCAACCTTATCACATGTCACTATATTATTGGGCATCCATATTATATGTTATGTTGAGTTGGGTTGTGTTGTTGATAAAAGAAATAATCTTATATGTTAGGTTGGGTTGGGTTGGTTGTTGATAAATGGTAAAAAAAATTAAGATTAGTTGTATGTATTAATTGTGTAGGTGAAAGAATAAAAAAATAATATTTTAATAAAAGATTGAATTGTGAATAAACATGGTCTTAGTATAGTGATGTCCTTGTTTATAAGCAATCTCAAACAGACCTATATAAGCAATTAAGAAGTTTCAATGCGCAATCCCAAACAACCCCTTTGATATAGTGATATCTTTGCTTACAGGGAATCCTAAATTAGCAACCCATGTAATTTAAAAGTATCAATAAGAAATCCCAAAAGGATATAATCATATTAAACGGGTTGTTTGGGATTGCTCATTGATAGTCCTTAATCAGGTATACATTGGTTGTCAATTTGGGATTCCCTATAAAAAAAAGGGTATCATATACTAAAGGGGCTGTTTGGGATCGCTCATTTAAACATGGTCTCTTTGGATTGCTTATAAACAAGGACATCACTATACTAAAATGGGCTATTTGGGACTCCTCCTAGAAACTCCTTAATTATTTATCCACGGGCTGTTAGGATTACACATAAAAAAATGATATTATAGACTTAAAATGAAATTCCAATTAATTGTGACTACGGTTTTACTTTATGTATTTTATATCACTTCCCTATCTTTATTATAGAAATGTTCTAGGTACCTTTTACTGCTATCCTTTCTGGACTTGCTTATAAAACAAGGACAGAGCGCGCGAAAGACGTCCTCGAATGGTTGGGCAGGGGGGAGGGAGAGGGGAGTGTACTGAGGCCTCCTAGAAACTCCGTTAAGTTATTTATCCACGGGCTGAGTTGAGGATTTCTACACAAATCAAACAAAAATGATATATAACACTTGCGACATAAATTCCTAATTTGTGACTTACGGTTTTTACTTTATTATTTTAATACTGCATAAAGGACGAGTCTTCAGACAAAAACTATATAATGTATTTATGTGATGTAGGATACTACATACCAACTTTTAACTCTGCTCATACCGAGAACAAGAACAGCGCGATGATAGAATGCTTTTAATAAACAGATTTTGAGATAACAACGTTGTAAGTCACGGCTTTTGCATCTGCTGTGAAAGCTTATGTCTTTCAGTAAAATCATTACTACGACATAGGAAGGGTATTCGAGTTCATAGGAAATCTTAGATGTGGCAATTTAGACTCCATATGCAGGTTAAATTTAGTCTAGGTGAAAGCATATGTTCGAGTAAAAATCATTACTACGACATGAGGAATGGGGTATTGAGTTCATTAGGAATCTTAGATGTGGCAATTTTAGACCCATTGGTTAAATTTGAGTCTAGTTGGTTAAATATTTTTAAAGGATGGGTCTCTCTTAAATTTATAGATGGGTCTAGCATTTTTCCTTTAATATTATAGATGGGTTTAGTTGGGTAAATATTTTTAAGGGACGGGTCTAATTGGGTCTCGATTAATATTTATAGATGGGTATTGTTGGGTATAACATTTTTCTTCCATTTTTAACGTTTTTTATAAGTTTTCGACCGATTTCGACCGTTTTCATCCGATTTCGACCGTTTTCGATCGATTTGAGTTTGGATGATGTTCGTTTATGGTCCTTTCTATTGCACTATATCGCTATGCATCATAGTTATTCATGTATCAATACCATTAATTCGTATAGTTGCAGATAAGTTATAAACACATGATCATCTGTATAAAACATTAAGGACCTAAGTTAAGCCAGCTTCTTGCCTTGTTATATGACCATTTGGTGGTGCTTATGCGACCATATATAGTGAGTGCCTGAGTGGGAAGGTGTCACCCATATGTTTTTTTCTTTTCTTCTTTTTGTTGTTAACCCAAATGTTAAATGGCTATATTCATAGTTAAAAAGCTATGTTCTGTTATTTTAAGACATCAAATGCCGTATTTACCCACATATACCGCTATTTTTCTTTTCTTTTTTGGTAACTATGGTTTTCAACCTTTTCGCCGACTAATTTACGAGGCACCGCCAAATAGATTCAAACCGGGTAAAGCCCTCCCTTTTCAAAAGGTTGGCGTGGCTACTTATTACCTGCATATACCGCTATTAAAATTGCAACCTACAGAAGTTCAACTCTTGGTGGGATTGTGCATATTTCCATCCTAGTAAACATTAATACTTATATAGTTATATTATAGAATATTATTGGATATCATCCTTGTTAAACTTGTGACAATATGGCTGGATTTAAGAGAATATATCAGTAGTCGTCATTACGCTATAGGTCATTCTTCTGTAAGTTATAACATCATAGTCTCATAGACTGGTAGTGGTTTTATTAGACTACTATCGTGTGCATGCACACGTCTTATTTACGTGACACACAAAAGATGGGAAGTTCTGTTGGAATTTAACAATCAAGTTAACCATTAACTCTTACGAGTACGCAGCGGATATGGATCTAGTATAGTACAAATAA
>BQNB010190915.1:0-11740 GCA_026074375.1 Tanacetum coccineum | reverse complement strand
ATTCTACTTCCGCTCCTACACTCTTATAATATTCATATAATCCTAAATATATTCTTGTTAAAATTTCATAACTCAATTCATGCTCAATTTCTATTTTGATCCAAAACCGTACACCCGAAACCCTGATTTTATGCTTTTCTTAAAACTAAATGTTATAATGGTTAAATGTTGTTATAATCTATCCTAGCATGCTTAACTAATGTTAAAATAACCAATTTGTTGATTATTGAATGAATTTGAACTTAAAACCCGCGCGTTTATGTTTTAAAACAATAATTTGACCCGTTTTGCTTCCTAGCTTAACGAATCATTATTTTAAACTTTCATTATGTTAAAACTTCATATTTTAATTTATTATAACCTATAAATATCTTTTGAAATGTTAAAATAAGCTTGCATGGCAATTTAGACATGTTTTGTAAATATAATCCATGCAAGGGGTATATATCGTAACTTTCAGAAACTTATAACAAAAAGGACGGAAAATGTCATTTTATCAAAGTTATAAATATAGGGTCTATTATGTCACTTTTCAAAGTACAAGGTTTACTTTGTACATCTTTTAAACTTAAAGGACCAAACTCGTAAAAGTGCAAACTCCAAGGGTATGTTTTGCCACTTTTCATACTCAAGGGTCTAAAATGTAACATTTTGAAAAAGTATAAAAACATATTCAAAACTTTACAAGACATAACTTTAATTAATGCTTGTCGTGCTTATCATTTTGAGATATTGATGAAAACGCTTAAAACCGATCATCCGGAAGCTATATCGTATCACAATACTAGGGAGCTTCATATTAAGGGGTTTCATCTTGGTATTACGTTCTGACTAGAGTTGTTGGGTTTACGATTTAAAGTGCCCTAGCTCCTCAAACATTTACTGAATGACTTCTGAATTATGATGGCCCGAACGGTGATACAATAATTCTATAATTCTTCAATCAAATCAAATTAAACTAAAACTCTTAAGAACCAAAGTTCTCAAGTACAATCTTCTAAGACTTGACATATGACATATTACTCCAGGTTGCGTGTGACGAAGCCATTACTTTCATTCCATATACCTTTACTATCAATCAGAATTTCCTATACTGTTAAGGTGATTTCCATAGCCCCTCTTTTTACCGTTTTATAAATATTTTGGGGGAGATACATGCTACCTAACTTGTTTTATATATATGATATTGTTCCATTGCTACCAAACTTGTTTTATACAAATTAAAATGATACATGATGTAGTATTGAATGCGGGCAATAACGCCTAGTATGTATGCGGGTAATGACTCCTAGTATTGATATGGATTACGAATGCGGGCAATAACGCCTAGTATTGAATACGGGCAATAACACCTAGTATTGAATGCGGGCAATAACGCCTAGTACGTATGCGGGTAATGACTCCTAGTATTGATATGGATTACAAATGCGGGAAATAACGCCTAGTATTGAATGCGGGCAATAATGCCTAGTTTGTATGCGGGTAATGACTCCTAGTATTGATATGGATTACGAATGCGGGCAATAACGCCTAGTATTGAATGCAGGCAATAACGCCTAGTATGGATAGGCAAGGAACATGACCAATCAGATCAATCAGACCAATCAGATCAATCAGACCAAACAAGACAATAATACAGTAATACTATGTTACTACAATAATTGATTTCGTTTGCATAATTATACAAATAAAAGGGTATATTAAATAAACGTGACCCCAAGATAATAACAATACCATTTTTCATAATTATTGTGTTATGTACAATTATCTAAACTATGTCTTGTATTTCTAACTGTTTATCAATCTATGAATTTCACTCAACTTTATGTTGACTTTTAGGCTTGTTTATCTCAGGTTATTGAGCATATACGGCACGGAGTGGCATGGACTCGAAGATAATACATGGCATGGAGTGGCTTGGATCTGAAGATGGCTGAACTGTTATCATTCAAACTTAATGCTTTAGATTTTGGGACCTGCAATTTGTAAAAACTCTAATTGTATTGAATGATAACTAAATTTTTCAAAAACGTCTCTTTTGAGTTATTTTCTATGATTATGACTGTTGTACTATGAAGTAATACCCCAGATTAGCTTCCGCTGCTATATGTAAAAATGGGGGTGTTACAGATTGGTATCAGCGCCATGGTTATAGAGAACAAGGTCAAAACCTTAACTATAACCACATTTCTTTTTCAGCCATCAAAGTCCTCCGTGCCACTACATTCCGGAGCAAGTATGTAAATATACATATCTATTATACTATTACATAAATAACTTATGTTATTTACAATTGGGTTATTATGAGAACGATGTCTTCCCCCAATCACTCTACTTCCTATATTGAGGATGCTTTTTCCTCTATGAATATTCATAACTATACTTTAGCTTCGTCAACTACATCGGGAAGCACTTCTCTTAACTCTTCGGAAGATTCTATGGATGATATGATCCCATCAAAATTCTCACCTTTCTACAATAATCTTTGTTTGAAGAATGTACAAGCATTTTATGCTAAGGAATTACCTATTTTACCACCAGATCCTATTACTCTACCAGCTATTTTGACTCCATCTCCGGTATTACCACCATCACTACTATTTAATCCTAGATATTTCTTTGTTCGTGAAGAATTATTACCACCTAAGAAACGAATCCATTCCCCATCTTCTTCCTCAATTACGTTATCTAATTCATTTCAGAATCAAACCTGTGATTTGGTATCACCATCATTCTCAGTTTATACTCCTACCCCACCTCAGATATTTGAAATAAGAAAAAGTTCTATCAAGGAACACCTGAGGCATCATGAGAAACAAATCGCAGATATTTTATATTACCTAGAAGAACTTTCCTTTCATTGCATTGAGAAAATGGAAGAAAGACTCGTTAATGGTTGGATAATCACACCAAGAGATTTTGAGGAAGTAAAAATCAAACTTAAGGAAGCCCATACACAGATACTTGAACTACAAAAGAAGCATATGGGATAGAGAGACAAGATTGCTTTTGTTCGTTTTATGATTTCTGAATTAGAAATAACTCTTGAGGATATTCAAGATCGTCATCAACTATACATGAAGAATCTTGTGGAACACGCTTCGTAATCCCCAAGACTACCAGATCAAAACCTTATCATTCCTACTTTTTAGCATAAGTATCAACTCTTTTAGAGTATCATATGTAAAGTTATCCATGAAATAATAAAGTGATGATTCTGTTACATCTTGTTATTTGATATCAAAACTCGACATCGTTTATCAAAATCCATAAATTCTATTATGTTCAACTCTGAATACTCTCCTCATACCTTTGAAACATAAATTATCATCCTCGACTATATATTTTTCTTACCTTTCATGATCCTATCATTTTCTACACATTACCATTTCGATATCATGCTTAGGTAAGACGATTTATGATCATCTTATTGAAATGAATTATAATGCTTCTTCATTTGAATAAGGAAATTATAAATTCCTGAACTATGAATTTATAAATTCTCAGTTACAAGGAGTTGGACGCTTCTTTTTGTAAGTGAAAAATTATAAATAAGTAGGCTTAAGTATATAACATACGTACAAACAAGTTTCCTTCAATCCGTTTGTACAAATACTTTCCTTTTCTTCACTTAAACATTATTATTATTACCTTCATCATCTGTTCATTTCAAAATCTGTATCTCACGTGATTCGCAATTCTCTTACAAATTCATAATCATTCCATGACATTACTCATTCCATGGTCTCCGTATTCTAAAATTCTCTGTTATATTCTGCAACGTAATAACAAGGAAACACACAAGAATCTATACAATGTCAAATGATTTCAATACCACTAGGTGTGAAAATTTTGATAAAGACTTGTGATAGCATTCTTATTTGATGTTTACTTTTAAAGGTTAATGAATAACGATTCTTTACGATCTGAGTGGCATAGCAAAGTAGACCACAACCCATCAGCTTTGAAGAATTTTTTGGACTGTCATCAAGAGGTGTGATCTTGAAAATAAGTAGACGTGTGAAAGGAGGGTAATTATAATTATATTGGTGCGCAACATAATTATAAATTGCATCATTACACGTGGACTTTGTTGATCTTGATTAGACCTACATAAAGATCAAATCATTCCCAGTACTTACATCTATTCCTAAACAATACCACTACAACTCTCAGCTAAATTTTAGGAAACCACTGAAAAGATCGTGCAAATTCGTCAATGCTTGCAAGCTGCAAGAGATGGACAAAGAAGTTATGTCAATGTAAGGCGAAAGACTTTAAAAATTTCAGTTGACGATCTTGTTATGTTTAAAGTAATCACCCGTAAGGTATCTTTCGATTCGGAAACGAAGAAAAGACTTAATCAGATACTTGGACCACAATGTCAAATGATTTCAATACCACTAGGTATGAAAATTTTGACAAAGACTTGTGATAGCATTCTTATTCGATGTTGACTTTTAAAGGTTAACGAATAACAATTCTTTACGATTAGAGTGGCATAGCAAAAGTAGACCATAACCCACAGGTTCCGTAAATCGAAGTATTTTATCCACCCAGATTCTATCAGGATCTGAAGAAATTCTATTAGCTGTCATCAAAAAGGTGTGGTCTTGAAAATAAGTAGACGTGTGAAAGGAGGTAATTATAATTATGGTGCGCAACATAATTATAAATGCATCACACACGTGGACTTGTGACCTTGATTAACCTAAATTCATACCCAGTACCTATCTCTAAACAATACCACTATAACTTTTAATTAAATCTCGGGACGAGATTTCTGTAAGGGGTGGAGACTATAACAACCCAAGAATTTTCATCAACCTATTTTACTATTATCACAATTATACAGGGAAATTTTTTGCTTTATTACATTACTTGCATTGTCAATATCTCAGTATGTCATGTAACTTACATAACTAAAGTAGACGAGCTCACGCAACCTATCTATGGAAATCCTGTCTTCATATATGTCAAGCAAACATCATAACATGTCAAATCAATATCATAATATCATTATTACAAGGTACATTATTCCTATAAGGTACCATTTGCAACATCATATCAAAACGGGCTTTAAACCATTATCGGATGCCCTAAACCCTAATCTCATGGAAGGGTTAACCCCTAAAGTGAATGCACAAGCTACTAAAGCATATGTACAAGCAATATAAGATCTCATTTGAAATATAAAATCCCTTCAACTCAAAGTACAAATCTCTAAAAGCTCAATGTACAAGTCATTAAGCATGATCTCTAAAATAGCCGTTTTACCTCCGTTTTCATTCTAATTTCTTCACCACCACTTAAGCAAGCTACTACACTCATTTTACAAGGTGTAAACCCTAATTATTCAATTCATAAGCTTTCATACATCTTTTTATACTCAAAACCCTAATTCAAAACCCTAAACCCTAAAACCGAGCTAGTTTCTAAACCATGACTCGTTTCTTCGTTTTTATCCATTGTAAACCTAAACCAATACTTAAATAAGTTATAATAACATAAATTACAACATTCTCAATCATAATCCATTATCATTTCATCATTCTACTTCAATTATACAAGAAACAAATCCAGAAAACCCTAATTGTGCCCTAATTATGATTTTGACCCGTTTACTCATTTTCAGACCATCTCATTCTCAAGTAAGCAACCAAGAGTCATTGTAAACCCATAAAATGAGTTTACAAACCTTTATCTATCATTAACCATCCTTTCTTCAACAATGTACAAGAATTACAAAGCTAGAAAACCCTAAAAGTATTATACGAGCCCTAATTCCAAGCCACGGCTTATTCTTTCAATTTCAACCTATTTTAACTTAAACCAACCATTCCAAGTGCAAATAACCAATGTGAACCTCTTCTAGAAACCCTCAAGCTTCTTACCCAGCTGCTTAGACCATTCCTTGGTCAAATTTGAGAGCACATGGTCTCATGAATATTCTTGTTTCTTCCATCCTTACACATGGCATCAACTAAGGTATCCAACACCTCCATTCTAGTTTCTAGACCTCCACATTCATAATATAGACTTCAAACACAACAACTATCATATTACACACGGCCATAATCAGAACCAATAAACTATCTTAGCTTCCTTGGTCACCAAGATGAAATTTACCTATAAATAGGGACCTTATGTCCTCATTACAACTCGCACCCACCTTCATCTTTATATAACCCATTAGGCAGAAATCCTTTGCTCCCTTATGATCCTAGGATCATTAAAGAAGTTCATGAAGTGAATCCCTAAAGTATTGAAGCCTCAGAGTAAAGATACAAGGCGTACGAGTGGAAATACACCGCCGAACGACCCATTTCCACCATTCTTGATCATTGAAGCTCAAACCCAGGTTTTGGATGTTCTACTTCTGCTTCTACATGTTTATAATGTTCATATGATCCTAATATACTCACTTGTGTTAAAGTTCATCATAACTCAATCATGCTCATTTTCCAATGATCCAAAACCGTACACCCGAACCCCTAAATTTCGTGTTTTTCTTAAAACTAAATGTTATAATGATTAAATATTGTTATAATCTATCCTAGCATGCCTTAACTAATGTTAAAATAAAACACTTTATTGATTAATGAAAAGGAATTGAACTAAAAACCCACGCGTGTACGTTTTGAAAACCCTAATTGACCCGTTTTACTTCCTACTTAATAACGAATCGTTAAATTAAACTTGTGTTATGTTAAAACTTCATATTTTAGTTTATTATAACTTATAAATGTCTAATGAAATGTTAAAATAAGCTTGCATGGCAATTTGGACATGTTTTGTAATTATAATCCATGCAAGGGGTATATATCGTAACTTTCTAAAACTTATAACTAAAGGGGCTGAATATGTCATTTTATCAAAGTTATAACTATAGGGGTCTATTATGTCACTTTTCAAAGTCCAAGGTTTACTTGGTATATCTTTCAAAGTTGAAGGACCAAAGTCGTAAAAATGCAAACCCTAGGGGTCTACTTGCAATTTTCCAAACCCTAGGGTCTAAAATGTAACATTTTGAAAAAGTATAAAAACACATTCAAAACATTACCAGACATAACTTTAATTAACGCTTGACGTGCTTAACATTTCCAGATATTGAATAAAACGCTTAAAACCGATCATCCGGAAGCTATATTGTACCACAATACTAGGGAGCTTCATATTAAGAGGTTTCATCTTGGTATTACGTTCTGACTGAGTTGTTGGGTTTACGATTTAAAGTGCCCTAGCTCCTCAAACGTTTACTGAATGACTTCTGAATTATGATGGCCTGAACGGTGATACAATAATTCCAAACTCTTCAATCAAACTCATAACTCTTAAACCAAAGTTCTAAAGTACAATCTTCCTAAGACTTGACATATTCTACTCAGGTTGTGTGACGTGGGCGTATTTACTATCATTTTAACTATATCAACCTTCCTGGTTAAGATTGTGATAGGGTCGTCAAGCTTTCATTTCAAGAATATTTATTACATCACCTACCAGAGGTGAGTTCATAGCCTCGCTTTCAAACTTTTGAATGTATTTATAAACCCGCGAGGGGGAACAGCTTGTTTACAAACACTTTTAACATACTCAATATCTATAAAACAATGTGATTACTTTTCAAAGACTTAATGAGTTCCATAACCTCAACAAATCAATACTTATAAACCTGTAATTAACCTATTACAAACCATAATGCAAGTGTTACTCAAACCTGTATCTATCCAATATAATTATTGCCTAAGTAGCTTCCATGCCATTATTTCCATATCATCAATCATTAATTTACTTGCATTGCGAGTGAATCGCGAATTATTGTTGAATAGATCTATTTTGGGGGTGTACGGCTCCCGTTTGTATAACCCATGCTTGGGTTAGCCAACATGCCACTAATTTAACCTAATAGGTAACCTTGGCAAGTTAATCTTTCCAGGGGCCATCTGTCCCTAACCAATATCACTATGGTGATTTTTTCCCAGGTTAATATAATTAATGTTACCCCTGATTTCCATGATAAATGTATTTGTAGGCAATTTATTTACCATATATGTGACTTGCATTCAACCATATGATAATTTTCAACTGTTTCCCATGATAGATACGTTCTCCATGATATAAAAGTTCTCCAGAGAATTATCCCAGTAATGCCAATATTTCCATATAATACCTGTTTCAATTATTACATTTCAAACCTATGAATTTCACTCTACCTTTGTGTTGACCCTTTTTAGCATGTTTATCTCAGGTAATTGAGTAAGTTGCAGCACGGAGTGGCATGGACTCGAAGATGGCAGAACTGTTATCATTCAAACATAATATTTTAGATTTTGGGACCTGCATTTTGTAAAAACTCTGATTATAATAATGATAACTAAATTTTTCCAACAACGTCTCTTTTAAAGTTGTTTTCTATGACTATGATTGTTGTATCCATGGAGTAATACCCCAGATTAGCTTCCGCTGCTATATTGTAAAAATAGGGGTGTTACAAAACGCATCAAAGTTTTTGCCGCCGATGTCAAGGATTTTTAAGCTGTTTTGTAGTCAACTATGGAAAATTACTTTAGCTCCCCCTCTTTTTCAAAAATCGCCGTACAGTTTTCTGGCAAACTTGTTGAACCTTTACCTAAACCTGAATGCACTCTGAATCGAAGACTTCATCGACAAAATAGAAGAGTTCCTTACGATCAAAGAAACAATCCACCTCAACACCCGGGAATTGTCTATCCGTCTATTCTCGACATCAATCACTTCCGTCACTTTCTTGATATTCTTTGAATTTACGATCCAATGGATGATGAACCCATTTGGGCTGCCGACCGTGTTGTTGCTCCGACTCTCGATTCCGCAATCACTATTCGTGAAACCGCTAACGAATTTGCCATTAAAGGTAACCACTTAACTCTCGACAAAGGAAACCAATTTGATGGTAGAACCAAAACCGATCCTCATAAACATATTCATAAATTTCTCGGAATCTGTGATATGTTTAAGTACAGAGATACCGAGAACGAAGCTGTCCGCCTAATGATGTTTCCCCTATCACTCACTAGAGAAGCAAAAACATGGTTGGACGAACTCAACGAAGGAACTATAGAAACTTGGGATGAACTTCGAACTGCTTTCATTAGCCGATTCTTTCCCCCAGTTCTTTTTGACCGACTCCTCGGAGAAATCCGAGCCTTTTCTCAACATGAAAATGAATCTCTAACCGATGCTTGGCTTAGTATGAAGGAAATACTCCGAAACTGCCATGGTCATAATCTGTCCAAAGGCAATATCATCAAAATCTTTTATCATGGTCTCAGTGAAATAACCCCAGGAAGTTCTAAATGCCACTGTTGGTGGCATTTTCCTCTATAAAACACCAAATCAAGCTTATCAGCTTCTCGAAGACAAAGTCTTTCTCAAGCTCGATTAGGCTAAAAACCAAAAAACCAAATACTGACAAAATTATGGCCCGAATGGATGCCATGACCATAAAAATAGATGTTGAGTACAAAGAACTCCAATCTCGTACTAAACAACCAATAACCGATCTTAACGATGATGACATACCTATGTCTTATGAAGAAGAAGCTAAATTCATACAAACTTTCCGTAAGACTTGTTTACAATAATTACCACGACCGAGACTCTAATCGTGATAATTGGCGTTCAAGCGGACGGAATTATTACAATCGAGATAACTACCGATCCAACACCGATGACAAACCATATGATCTTTAAAGACAATTCAATGATTTCATGAAATATCAGCAATCAACCAACTCTTTTGTAAAAGAAACATTCATGGACCTTAAAACTCAACTCGAAACAGTAGCCAAAAATCATCAAGCTTCAATCCAAAACCTCAAAACTAAGTTTGACAGACTCGCTGACAAGCAATCTGGTCGACCATCTGGATCTCTTCCTAGCAACACTCAATCAAACCCGCAGGGTAGAAACTCTAAAGCTTACCAACCACTGCAAGATCGTAATGAGCATGTGAATGCCATATTCATAAGAAGTGGTAAATCCTATGATCCACCAGATAACCCGAATGATTAACAGAATAATTTTGAAAACCCTATCAACTTCGATAGCGATGATGAAGACGATGAACCTACACCACAACTAAAAACTCAACCCACAAAACTAGTCAAATAAACACCGTTACCCAAACCATACAAACTAAAAATTTTGTATCCTCAACGCCTAAGAAAAGAAAAAATGGAGGCCCAATACAAGAAATTCCTTGACATGATCCGAGCCGTCCAAATTAACGTATCTGTTGTCGACGTCTTAGCCAGAATGCCTAACTATGGCAAATTTCTTAAAGAACTCATAAGCAACAAACATAAAATCGAACAAATTTCTGCCGCTTTCCTAAGCAATGAAAGTTCAGTGATGATCCAAAATAAAGTTCCACTAAAACTCGGAGACCCGGGAAGTTTCCTTATTCTATGTAATTCAACAAAACCTTCGCCTATAATGCTTTATCCGATCTTGGTGCTAGCATTAACCTTATGTCGTATTCCTTATATGCAAAACTATCTCTCAAAACTCTTAAACCTACCAAAATGAACGTAAGATTAGCCGACATATTATTCCAATACCCTGTTGGAATAGCTGAAAATATGCTCGTTGAAGTTGGTAAATTCACCTTTCCTACCGATTTTGTTATTCTTGAAATGGAAGAAGATAGCAAAGTTCCCCTCATTTTAGGACGACCCTTTTTTCACACTGCTGATGCAGTTATTCGAGTTAAACAGAAAAAACTCAATCTTGGAGTTGGAACTGAACAAATGATCTTTAATATCGACTCTGCGATGAAACACTCTTACTCAAACGATGATACATGTTTTAGTATCGATGTTATCGATGACATATTAGAAGAAGATTTTGACGCTCTTCTAGACGAAGGAAGCAAAATCCTTCATTACATCGAAGGAACCCTTCTCGAAGAAGAAATCTTTTCTGAATTCGATGATTTCATGGTAATGACTGCTGATGAAAATTCTGAATTTGAATCCGACACCGAAGAACCACCATTCGAGAAAATCACTATCAACACTTATTATAAAATCAAAACATCTCTCGAAGAACCTCCAACGGATCTTGAACTTAAACCTCTTCCTGATAATTTGGAATATGTATTCCTGGAATAACCATCTTTTCTTTCTGTGATCATATCATCTAAACTCTCTGCTCAATACAAAAGCAAACTTGTATCCATTCTTAAAGAACATAAGGAAACCTTTGCTTGGAAAACGATATACATTCCTGGTATCTGTCCATTATTCTGTAAACACAAGATACAACTTTTGGATGACAAGAAACTAGTTGTCTAAAAACAAAGAAGGTTAAATCCAAACACGCAAGAAGTTGTTAAAAAGAAATTGTGAAACTCTTGGATACCAGTGTTGATCCCAAACCTAGATCGATTCCTTAGGTTGTTTAAAGTTAAATTACCTTGGATGAATCCAAAATAACTTGTAGAAACTTTGTATGTATATTAAAGTGTATGCGTAATCTACACCTTAATACTCTAGAAGTAAAATCAATGAAACAGTAATCTTGAACAACAAAGATATAAGCAAATGCTCCAATATTATTAGATCAATAATATGAGTACTCTTAACTTAGAACTAGAGTTTACAACCTTGAAGATTTTCTTAATCGACTTTGACAACTATGAAAACTGATAATGATACGACTGTGTGTTTTAGTGATATCTCAACTAATGCCCTAGAGC
>BQNB010190913.1:0-11740 GCA_026074375.1 Tanacetum coccineum | reverse complement strand
CCAACTATTTTCTCACCTTTTTTTTAATGAAGTAGTGGTGTGAAGAAAACTAAGGTGTGAAGAAGTTGTGTAGTCTTGATCAAGTCATGAAGCAAAGTTGTGTAGTGAAGTTGTGAAGTTGTGACTGGTAGATTGGTTCTAGCTAAGATTAGAACTCGACATCTAGCTTAGTGTCAGAAATCAAGATAAGCGAAAGTTGTGTAAGGTTTTCTCCGCCATAAGGGAGCTTGTTGACATAGTGAAGAAAACTCTCGAGTTAGGTGCTCGAGGAGTGGAGTAGGGCGAAGAGGTTCTTTGTTACCGAACCACTATAAATCCTCACGTTGTGGTTTGATTGTTCTTACTCTTATCTTTCTTACATTATTTTTTCATACTATCTTATTGATTGTTTAGATAAGTATATTGTTCATATTGTGCAAGTGTTGAATTCATATAAAGTCGAATCTAGAATTTTTATAAACACTTTAAAACATTAAATTAAAAAGTGGTAAACTATTCAGCCCCCCTTCTAGTTTTCCACAAATTCATCTCTAGCTGCTCTCAGCCTTGCATCTAGATGATCATTAACTAAAGCTGTCACTTGAGTGTGGAGATGATCCTTTTTGAGCTTAGCAACTTCTTTTTCCAATGTTGTGACTCTGTTGTTGAATTGGAAGACTGAGAAACACATAATCCAACACCACACTAACTATAGGCAATCTATAGAAATCAAGGCAATCACTAAAGATTTCTAAAGAGAAACTAGACCTAAATTAATCACTAAGTGATAAGTTAAGGTTTAATTATACTTAGATTAGGTTATGATATTAGATTACCAAGATTATGAGATTTGTTATCCTAGAAAAAATCATGTATAGTTCGCCTATAGAATGTGTATAGTTCGCCTGTGCTGAATCAAGTGTATACTTCGCCTATACAATCCTGTATAAATTGCCTGTAGTAAGTCAAGTGTATAATTCACCTATGTATCTGTGTATACTTCGCCTACACTAACACTAGTGTATACTTCGCCTGTGTATTCATGTATAATTCGCCTCTGCTAATCAACACATATAGTTCGCCTATTTAACTATGTATAGTTTGCATGTATTAACATAAGCGTATAGTTTACCTACTTAAACACGCATTGTTCGCCTGTGTTAACTTAAATGCATAGTTCACCCATGAAAAGACGTATAGTTCGCATGTTCAAATTTTGCACCAACATTTTTCATCTTATCAAGCATCAAAATCTATCATAACATGAAAACATAGCATCTAGGAACCATATTAACACATTTAACTCACGAATTAACCACCAAAATCTTGCCTTTTGACTCATTCGACTCACATACACACGAAAACCCAAGATATTCAAGATATAACATATAAGCATGTTTAAGAACACTCAAATGCATACAAACAATCATTATAGCAATTCTAAACCCAAAACCCATGAACTTTTACAAGTCCTTGCCCATTTTTCCTTAGTTCGACATCAATGATCATCCAAAATATATGGATACGTTTTCCTCATTAAAAACTGTTATAGGTACAACATCTAGACCCTTATAGGACTAAAACCCCTCAATCAATTTAACTTTTCATCCACCTTTTAAGTTGACAAAAGTTAGGTCGAATTTAGGGTTTTTCGAGCAAAATTTCAAGATTTGGTCTGATATATGGAATTTTTAACATTAAAACAAGTGTACCTTAAGATTAAAACGAAGATAGAATGATTTCTTGAAGGTTTGAAAATCAACAATGGAGGTTTAAGGTTGTAGTATGTTCGTGTGTGTATAAGGAATATGAAGTGGGTGTTTTTGTTTAAAAACTTTTAGGTTTTGGCAAAAATGCCCCCTAAGGTTTACTAGATCTTCTATTTTTCCAATTACTTAAACCTAAGGCATAAGATAGTTTCTCAAAATGGCAAAACTAATCCCTAAGGTTTAATAATCAAGAAAAAAATCTCACAATTTGCAATAATACCCTTAAAGAATTAAACACATAATAATAATGCCCGATTGAGTTAAAATTAATTAACTCTTTATTATTCACCTTTTATTGTTTAAAACTGTTTCCTTTTATCACAAAACTTTTACAAGTCCTTGCCCATTTTGTTAATACAAATAATGTCAAAAAAACGTTATTTATATTTTTCGACCTCTCAACGTTTTGATAATAACAAAATGTAAAAACGTTTACGATAAAATTAAACGTTTACAAATTATTAATCGTAAAATTCTATTTCTAAGATTAGTGATTACTTAAGGTATGAATAAACAAATTATTAAGCATGATTAGTGATCAAGAAAATATTTTTCTCTCATACATTACATTTTTACAAAAGATTTTCACAAAATTAATTATACAAAATATTTTCGAATTAAAAAAAAAGTTTTATTAAAAACTTAAAATTTGAAATTCGAAATTTCCCCCCAAAACGAAAGTTTCTACACCAGATACAACCTTCCCCACAAAAGACAAAAAAGGGAGCGGAGTCTAGGTGGCGGCCCCCTTATAGGCTTGGCGGCCTCCATATATATATGGGACCGCCACCAGTTACCGTTGGTTTTTCCTGTCTATAAATACTAGTCCACCCATTGCTGAAATTGATTCCTTTTTGCATAAAAAATTTCAGTCCATTCTTTCTCTCTCTAAAACCTCTCTCTCTCACTAAAACTCTCTCTCACTAACATACTTAGATCTTGTTTCAAGTGATCTAATCTCTTCTTCTCATCTCTTCCCTCTCATTCAAGTGCAAGAGAAGAACACTCGTATTCATCAAGAAATGAAGTGTTAATTAGTGATCTCTCCTCTTTTCTTCTAAGTACCAAACCTCTATTGTATTTATCTTGTGTATTTGTGTGATTCGGATATTGTGTAGATCTGATAGTGTAGATCTTGTGAGTGTGTATATCTTGTGAAGTGGTAGATTGGTTCTAGCTAAGATTAGGACTCGACATTTAGCTTAGTGTCGGAAAATAACGTAAGCGATGTGTAAACGGTTTTCTCCGCCTAAAGGGAGCTTGTTGACATAGTGAAATCTCAAGTCGGATACTCGGGGAGTGGAGTAGGATGAAGAGGTGCTTCGTAGCCGAACCACTATAAAATCTTGGTGTCTTGGTTTGGTTGTTTCTTTCCTTATCTCTTTACATTATTATTGTTGTTATCTAATTTTAGTTTAGATAGTTATTGCTTGTTCATATTGTGAATTGGTTAAACATATAACTCGGATCTAAACATTTTTGAAAGTAAATTTTTAAAACGCGAGTACCAGAGACCCATATTGATGGTTCCCTTAAGGTATCGAAAGATCCGTTTCACCACTTATAAGTGCTTTTCGGTAGGCTTTGCCTGATACCGAGCACATAAGCAAACTGCATAGATAAGGTCAAGTATATTGGATGTAAGATACATAAGGGATCCAATCATGCCATGGTAAAGTGTAGCATCAACTGGTTTCCCCTGTAGATCTTCATCCAGATTACTCTTTTCTACCATAGGCGTGTCAACAAAATCAGTAGTAAGCAAACAATATTTTTAACAATTTCAAAAGCATATTTAGATTGGTTTATAAAGATGCCTTTGGGACTTTGAGAAATTTGTAATCCTAAAAAGAATGACATCTGCCTCATCATTGACATCTTGAACTTAGTGGTCACCTGATTAGCAAACTCATTACACATGGCAGTATTAGTGGATGCAGATATTATATCGTCAACATAAATTTGTATCAGTAATAAGTCATTCCCAGCTTGCCGTGTGAAGAGTGTTGGATCAACTGCACCTTTGGAGAAATGTTGTGAGATTACAAAGCTTGACAGCATGTCGTACCATGCACGTGGTGCTTATTTGAGACTGTAGAGGGCCTTTTTCAGCTTGTACACATGCAATGGGTTGTCCTGATCAACAAATCCTTCTGGTTGAGAAACATAGACCTCTTCTATGAGCTCGCCATTTAAGAAAGCCGTTTTGACGTCCATTTGGTAGATCGTCATATCCTTATGAGAGGCATTTGCTACAAAGATATGGATGGCCTCTATTCTAGCAACCGATGCAAATGATTCCTCGAAATTGATTCCCTCTTCTTGCCTGATTCCTTAAGCAACTAGTCGAGCAATATTTTTTAGTACCCCGCCAAATTCATCCGTCTTGACCTTATAAATCCATTTTAGTTTGATCAATAATACTTTTTTTGGATACGGCACCCATTCCCAAACTTCTAGTCTTTGAAATTCATGAATTTCTTCTTGCATTGCATCGATCCATGACGGTTTGGTCATTGCTTGTTTGAAGTTTTTAGGTTCTACATAAGTTAGGAAGGCATCAAAATAACACCACATGGAGTCAGTTTGGAGTTGCTTTCTTATAGAGACAAAGCGAGAAGGAACTCCGATCACGTTTGCTATAGGATGATCCTTAGTCCATTTACCAAGGTGTTCAAATGGAGTGTGGGTTTGTCTTACATTTGATGATGATCCTTGAGAAGTTGATTCTTCATGAAGAGATTCATAAAGTTGATCATCACGAAAGATTAGTGTTTTTGGTGATTCTTTAAAACCTTGAGAAATGTTTGAAGAATGTTCTTGTTCTTATGTTGATGGAATACATGTTTATGGATCATCCTGGTCAATGGAAGTTAACATAGGAGAATCGGCTAAAATCACAGTTCCCGAAGCAGGAGCTTCTTGAACTGGCAAAACAACAATTGATGGAGGAGTGAAGTATTCATTGAACATCGATTGAAACAAGCGATCCTAATCATCTCTTGGTGGTGGAATACAAGGTTGTTGAGAAACAGGGTTTGGAACGAGTCCTGAACTTAGAGTAACAGAGCTCATAGAAGAAGCCCGAGTCCTACACTAAATTATTCTGAAGCATAGATGTCAGCTAATCAAATGTCACATGAATTCTTTTCAATAAATTTCTGTTCTTTTGTTGTTTGATTCCCTAAACGCTTTCTTTGCCGGGCGCGTAACACAACAAAATCTTACCATTCAAGCTTTTGCATCTTAATTTACTCAGTCCTCATTGTCATTTGGTAAGATCACAGAGTGCACCAAAGACAGAAAGAATGATAAATAAGTTTTCTTCTTATCTTTCAAACTCAAAGGATGTTTGTTGTATCGAAGGCGGATTAAAAGAAACATTTTGGGTGGTAACAAGCTTATTGATTGCTTCGTCCCAAACAATAATGAGCTTTAAGAAACACTAGTTAACATTGTACAGCACTTCTACAAGATACAATTTCGGCTTTGACAAAAAAACCGTCTTTACTAGCTTGTTAAGATTACTGAAGTTTGAGATGTAGAACCGACGGTGCCATAACCCAACTCTTAGTGTTTGACGCTTTAGATAGAAGACAGATCAGAAAGATGTTTTAAGCATGTCATCATAAGAAATTGTGATACAAAATATATGTTCTCCCGGGATCTGGAAATAGATCAACACCTTCTAAATTACAAATAAAGCAAGTGTTTTTCTGAAATGCAACTTCAAGATCCGCGTCGCAAAATTAACCAACAGAAAACAAGTTATGTCCAAGCCCCTCGACTATATATCCTGAATATAACATATTTCCCAGCGGATAAGTCAACAAAAAAATTAAACCCCATCTTTCTGCAATATGGTCGTAAAAATCCTGTAGACAACCCCAGCTTAGAGCCGACGATTATCTCGAGCCACGAATTATTTTCTACGTTTGATTTGGAATAATCTTTTTCGTTCTGAGCGATTTGATAAAAATCATTATTTTTGGCTATTTCATAAGACGTGTTTTGAAAATTTCATTCCGTTTTAAAAACGTTGTGAAAGTTAAGAAATGTTTTATATTTGCTGCCGAGAGCGAATTAATTTATTTTTGTGTTTTATAAACAGTACGGCTGTTTTTCCTCCGAGTTTTGTAGAAACGATGTCGAGAATGAGGTTAAAGTGATTTACAATTTATTAAATGTTATAAAATAAATTTAGTGGGACCGAATAAAAAAATTTTTACGAATGTGGTTCGACCCGAGTCCTATGGGCGACTATAATAACAAAAGAAACACATTGTACTACAAAATCTGGACTGATATTGAAGAAGGACGATTTGTGCCAAAATGCCAAACTTATCTCCTATATAAGGAGTGATACTTCCACCATTTTTATACTTTACAAAAAAATATACTCCTTGACCTCTCCTTTCTTAACCACGACCGGCCACACCATACACCTACCAAAATCTGACTATTTTCCGACATGCAATACGATCTAAATACATTTTCTTAATCCTTGTATCGAGACCTACATATCCCTACTAAGAAAATAACACATGCAACAAGTATTTCTCTTGGTTTTAATTTGGTTCGAGTTGTTGTCGAAACGGGTTAAAGATGGTGTTTATTGGTGATTAGATTTAAAGTAATTTCTACAAGTTAGTTTCGAATAAAAGGTTCGGTTTTGTTTTTTGAGTTTGTTCGAACCAAGGCGAAGGAACAAAAGGGGACGAGATGAAAGTTATTCGAGTCCGATCTTGCTTATTTAAGCACTGTGAGTATTTTTGAAAAGGGTAAAAATGTAAAATAGTAATTAATCATTAAAGAATTGATTAATGAATCTTCCTATTGCTACAATTATACAATTCAAATTTGATCGCATGGTGGTTTCTGGTTACTTTTTTTGTTCCTATCTTAATATTTAGGCATCTATGTTTTTTTTTGTAAAGGGTTTCCCCGGTAAATTATATTACACCAAAAAAGCTTTTAAGTACAATGGATATAGGTGAGTCCTACATCACAGCCCGTTACATAGGCAACACGCATGCACATCAAGTGCAACAACCAAAAAACCTACATAAGAGTGACATGTCACTCTTATGTTCACTAGTGGAGAACAATCATCTTCACACAAACATAAACGAGGAAAATTCACAAGAAATTCAAAACATTACAATCATAGTCTTCCTAGTTTAACTTGCCTCAATGTGTAACTTCAACATACCCATCAAACTTCCAATTACTTCATAGCATGACAATTAAACAGCAAACATATTGATCTTTACATCAGCACTTGCACAGTATTTGAGCTGCACATCCGTCATAGAAACCCAATTCCATCAAATGAGATGGAAACTTCCACAACCAATAAGCTTCTCATATCAGTCAAACGAGTAACATTATTGTACCAACGCGTAAACAGGCCAGAACGAGACAAATACCGTCAATGGTTCAGCAACCAGCTTCCAAATGGTCATACCTTCCAAGGAGATATATGAGTCAAATATGACTCTTGAACAAGTAGGAATAACACTAACGCCATGGGAAAGGTAATCAGTTTACTTGCAGCCAAGTAAACATACGAATGCACCATGTTTTGCACCATACGAGTACAACACCATCACTTCATCAAAGCATAGGTACAACTTCCAAGATCAGCCAACAACAGCAGATCCATCATACTTCCATTACTAACAATAATCAACTATAAAGATCGATAAAAAACAACGCTGTAATATTAGGGTTTTAACCATGAAAACCCTACCAATCTTATAGGATTCAAAGCAGCCCTACTCCCAGATCCTGATCCAATACAACATCAGTTATTATAAGCAAAAAGCAACTTGCACGGATCAGACATAAACTAACTCTAGGGTTTTCGCACCAATACAGAAAACCCTACCATCCATTATCTTCCGTCTCTCTCGTAACCCACTTATATAGATAATAAAACATTTACCAGATTAATACTTCCAGCGGCAATAATAACCAAACCCTAAAAGTTAGGGGTTCATTCATCGTTAAGCCGCACATCGAATCCCTAAAAGAATATTCAAAAATCAAAACCCTAGATTAGGGTTACCAGGGTACGCCGGCATAGATCACCCACAATACCCCAAATAAGATCAGACGTCATAATCCCTAATACACTTGATCGCAGCAACGAAACAAGGTTAGGGTTAGGATATAGCCAAGTATATGGAGATTTAATTAGGATAAATTGAATTAAGATCAAACCGCCACTCCTGTCGAATACAAAACACAACCCTAATTCACGTATTGCATACCCAAAAACGAATAAGAGATCGTTTAAGGATAGAGAGGACGTATATGGTGGTTTTATGGCCGGAAAGAAAGAAGGAAGTGGCGGCCGGATTTCTCCATTAGAGAGTTTCAGAGTTTGGCTTCTTGTGTGCATCTATGTTTTTTTAATCACTCACGTTTTACAATTTACTATTAGTCACCAATTATAATATAAAGTTGTGTGAAAATTCAAAATCCCAAAACCACAACTAGTTTAGACATATTTTGAAATATATGATTCAAGTTATTTAAACGTAACATGTATTACATATATGTTTTGAGTTTTGAATCATAAAACATTGTAGCTTTATAAATTGAATCTTGAAAAAGAACACTAATTTTGTTTTGCATCATTTGTCCATTCGTGGATCATGCACATTTATTCGAGTTTATCAATCATAGTCTAATTAGTGAATCAACCAAGAATTTTTTTAGTGTTTTGTTTCGAATAGAACATTTTAATAATTAATATTTTGGTTTTGAATCACAAGACATTGTGTTTTTTTAGTTTTGAATCACAAGGCGTTGTGTTTTTTTAGTTTTGAATCATTGCAATTATTTATGAATTATCGATTTTTGAATCATTGCAATTACTTACTAAAGCATCAGAGTTTTTTTATCGTTGTGATTTATCTTTGAATCATATGATAAATACCTAACTATTGCGCGTTTTGTTGAGTTTTGAATCATTGCAACTACGTATAAATTATCAGTTTTTGAGTTGTTGAAATTACTTAGTAAAGCATCGTATTTTTGAATCGTTGTAATCAATCTTTAAATCACACGATAAATAATTAACAGTTTAGTAAACTATAAAATTTATATTACTGATTCATAATAAAATGAGTACAACACTATAAGAACGAGTACAACACTATAAGCAACTGTTTGAATTACATGAATTTAAAAATTAATAAATGAATCAATAATGTTTACTTGAATCAGTAGTCTCAAAAAAACATTCACTAAATTAATATAATTAAATTCTAAATTTGTATTTCTTAATAAAATAATGAATCACTTTAAAAATACATGTTACTTACGTAAGGATTTAATAGAGAAATATGCACAATAGAAAGGGTTACCATCATAACTACACATAATTAAATGTAATTAATAACAATTATATAATACCTATCATACCCTTTATTAAGTTGATTAGATAAGTGGTCATGATTTCTTCTCAATCTTCTCAATCTAATAGTCTTCTCAATCGATCCGGATTATATATATATATATATATAGTGATAGAGATGTATTATATTAAGAACCCATTTTATTGACAGAACTCTACAGAACTATTCTAAACCAATCAGAATTTAATAAATTGTTTTCTATTTATTTAATTCAATTTATTATCTAGGGATATTTTTGGTATTTTAGATAAACACCGTTTTTTGTCAAAGTTGAAACTCCCTATAATAAATGTCTCGATATATTTTATATTAATGATATTAATGATATTGATAATTAATGATATTGATTATTAATGATTTTGTATTAATGATATTAATAAATGTCTTGATAATTAATGATATTGATTGTATTCTCAGATTTATTTTGTATTGATTGTACTCTCTAAAATAAATGATGCGATTTATTCTCTAATAATAAATTATACAATTTATTCTTTGATAATAAATAACACGATTTACATACATGTTTTTTAATAATGTTTTCAATTAAATGGTGTTTTTTTAAGAAACATGTATGTTACTTTATTTGAGATACATGTATGTAAAACATGTATGTTTTTTAATTGTAAAACATGTATGTACTATAGCACATGAATGGCTTATAAAATTTAAAACATGGTTGTACTATTCATTATGAAACATGTATGTTTTTTCATTTTGCAACATATATGTTCTTTTTAATTATAAAACATGAATGGTTTATAATAAGAGAAACATGTATGTTTTTTCATTTTAAAACATATGTGTTCTTTTTTTTGTATAAATCTCATATATTTTGTATAAATCTTCCTAGTCCCTTTATTAGATTAAAAAGACATGATTTTAGATTAAAAAAAACATGGAAGGGACCAAAGTGTAAATTTATTAATACTCACACATACCACTCCACTCATTATTTGTAGTGTTGGCAATCTTGCCCAAATTGCAATATTAATGATTTTTTTTACATTTGGTACGTATTTTTATGTTTTTTAAGTTCTTATACGTTTTTATACGTTTTCGGCCGTTTTTTTTTTTTTTTAGTTTCGTCGTTTTTAACGTTTTAGCCCTGTTTTTTTTACATTTTCGTCTTTTTTTACGTTTTCTCCGTTATTTTACGTTTTCGTCATTTTTTTACGTTTTCGTCCATTTTTTTAACGTTTTTCGTCAGTTATTTCACCTTTTCGTCTTTTTTATACGTTTCATGTTTTTTACGTTTTCGTCAGTTTTGTACGTTTTCGTTAGTTTTTATGTAGTTTCGTTCGTTTTTTTTTACGGGTTTTTCGTCAGTTAGTTTTTAACGTGTTCGTTATAAATCTTTTTACATTTTTCCGTCCATTTTTTTATGTTTTCGTTCTGTTTTTTTACGTTTTTGGCTTTTCTTTACGTTTTCGCTTTTTTTATCGTTTGCGTTTGTTTTTTACGTTTTCGTCCTTTTTTTTTTTTTTACATTTTCGTCCGTTTTTTTAACGTATTCGTCAGTCTTTTACGTTTTCGTCGTTTCTTTTTTTTACGGTTCGTTCGTTTTTTTACGTTTTCGTCAGTTATTTTATGTTTTCGTCTGTTTTTTTACGTTTTCGTCTGTTTTTTTACGTTTCATCCGTTATTTTACGTCTTCGTCAGTTTTTTACGTTTTCGTCCGTTTTTTTAACATTTTCGTCAGTTATTTCACGTTTTCGTCTTTTTTTTACGTTTTCGTCGGTTTTTTTACGTTTTCGTCAGTTTTTTTACGTTTTTGTCAGTTTTTTTACGTTTCGTCCGTTTTTTACGTTTTCGTCAGTTTTTTACGTTTTCTTCAGTTTTTTACGTTTTCATCAGTTTTTTACGTGTTCGTCTAATTTTTTACATTTTCGTCCGTTTTTTTTAAGTTTTCGTCTGTTTTTTTACGTTTTCGTCTGTTTTTTACGTTTTCTCCTTTTTTTACGTTTTCGTTTGTTTTTTTACGTTTTCGTCCATTTTTTTACGTTTTCGTCCGTTTTTTAACGTTTTCGTCAGTTATTTTACGTTTTTGTCTGTTTTTTTTACGTTTTCGTTCGTTTTTTACGTTTTCATCCGTTTTTAACGTTTTCGTCAGTTATTTTACGTTTTCGTCTTTTTTTTCGTTTTACATCTTTTTTTTACGTTTCCTCCGTTTTTATGTTTTTGTCTGTTTTTTTACGTTTTTTGACATTTTTAATCGTTTTCGCACGTTTTTTACATTTTCATACGTTTTCGTCCGATTTAGCACGTTTTCGTCCGATTCCGCACGTTTTTGTCCGTTTTCGCACGTTTTCTTACGTTTTCGCACGTTTTCCCATGCTTTCGTCCGCATTCGCGCATTTTCGTAGGCTTTCCCGTGTTTTTGTCAACTTTCCCGCGTTTTTGTCTGCTCTCACACGTTTTCGTCAGCTTACGCGCGTTTTCGCCAGCTCTCGCGCGTTTATGCCAGCTCTCGCGCGTTTTCGCCAGCTCTCGCGCGTTTTCGTCCGCTTTCGCACGCTATCCCGTTTTCGTACGCTTTCGCCCGATTTCCCACGCTTTCGCCCT
>BQNB010190911.1:0-11741 GCA_026074375.1 Tanacetum coccineum | reverse complement strand
CTATTTGGGCTGGACTCCCCGTTGGTGTACCCAGTTATGTGTAACCAATTGCACATCATTAGAAATCACACGGGTATTTTGGCAAAGGTACCCGCAGGGGCTATAACGTATCACCATACCCTAAGGCTTCGGATTCATGAGCTAATGGCAATAATAAATATGTTTTCAATACCAGTGTATATCAACTTAACCCGAATATCACATTTGAATTCAAATTATATTACTTAAACCTATGGATTTCACTCAACCTTTGTGTTGACTTTTTAGCATGTTTTATCTCAGGTAACTAATGGCACGGAGTGACGAGGGCGTGACGATGGAAAAACTGTTATCATTCAAATGTTGTATTTTAGATTCTGGAAACCTCTTTTTTGTAAAAACTCTGAAGAAATAATGAATGATAACTTATTTTCATAAACGACTCTTTTTGATTCGTTTTCTATGATTATGACTGTTGTACCTTGAAGTAATACCCCAGATTAGCTTCCGCTGCTATATGTAGAAATGGGGGTGTTACAAGGAACCCTGCGGCATTCGAGATAATACACATAAATCTGATATACAATCTCATATCTCATAGTTAGTAATCTGTAATCGTTTTAGCAGATAAATACAAAAGTTTAGTTATCAATATTCATTGTTCTTCTTAGCATTATAAGTTAGTTTCCGCATAACTTATAGTGTTTATAGTCATTGTTTCTCCTGTAGTTTTTGTGGATCTATCCATATTGGCTACAACCCTTAACAAGGTAGAAAGATCTATATTCAAAGGGATCTACAAAAGAGCATACAATAACTGGAGACGGTGTCACAATTGCTTGTAACGGCATCAGGAGGCTCAATCAACGGCGTCAAGATTTTGGTGACGGCGTCAGAATTAGCCGACTCAGAAGAAGCCCTAAGAAGATTCGTAGGCTGATGGCATCGTAATTTCTTACACTGTTTCAACCATCAAACTTCCTATTCTCAAGAAGGGAGAATATGACATATGGGTTCATGAAGATAGAACGATTTATTTGACCGATACAGACTAGCCTATCGTGGGAAGTTATTCAAATAGAAATGGTCCCTGTGAGTGTCCTCAATCGTACAATGTTTAATAAAGGTTCTGCCTCCCAAGACTGCAGAAGAAATTTTAGCCAGAGCATAAGAGACAGAAAAGAAAAGCAAGGACCCACTTTGGCTTATGCTTTACAAGAAGATTACTTGCTAAATTTCAGAAATGACTGATGCTAAAAAATGTAGCGAAGCTAACAAATCTAATTTGGCGGAAATGATAGAATCAAAGAAGATGCAGAAGATATTCCTAAAGCAACATTTGAGAAGGTTCTCTGTATCAAACTCAGAAGGGCTACATTAAGGCTCGGACAGTTTCATAGTCGTCTGAGTCTACTAGAATTCATGGTGCAGGCGTCTCCACTGAAGATGCAAATCAGAAATCCTTATGGTCGCTACCTGTTACCTGGTTTCAAGTTTCCATAATCCATAGGACCAAGCCTGGAGTTGGACCAGTCTTAGTTTTTATGATTTGTATAAATAATCTTAGAGTCTTTGAGTCGGATGTTAAAGGCTCTAGCTGCAGCATCCTCTATCATGCAGAATTGCATTATAGTTTCAGAGACACTAGCAATACTAATGATGTAAGTTACCGGCTAGGTGTGTTCGTAATTCTTCCGTCATAACTCACAAGATAAACCATGCTTCATCATACTCCTTACATTCAAATCAATCCAGTGTTGCCCATAATTGGATCATGAAATCTAGACAGCTTGATGATTTTGATTTAGAAGAAATTAGACTTGAAATGGCATGTGCCCATGAATTTCCATGAAGAAATGAAAAAGTTCTACAAAAAGATAGGTAAAAGCTATACTTTGATGCCAAAGGAAACCGTTGGTTTGACAAAACCAAAGATCTGTGCTATAGTTGTCCAAAACAGGGCATTGTTGCTAAAGAGTAACAGAATCCAAGGGAATCAAGATAGTAGAGGAAAGGAGAGATGCCTTGGAACACTGGGAATAAGGTAAAAGAAAATAGGAGAGATCTGTAAACCATAACAGGAGACTCCTAAAGCTTGTGACTACTTGATGAAAGTTGTTGATTGGACCAGTCACTCAGAAGATGAACAAGAGAACTATGCTTTGATGGCTTGACAAGCAGTTCAGGCTCAGATCACAGAGGTAACTTCTTGTTCAAAGAAGAACACAGATCTTATGCCAAACTGAAAAAATTGTATGATGAACATAGGGACAACTTAGAGATGCCAGTATAAAATACATCATAAACACACCCCACTCAAGCTTTAAAGAAAGTTAAGCCACTTAGTTGCTCACACATCAACAAAGTCAACTTGGTATGAGGAAAAGATAAGGTTTAAGAAAATTGACTTAGATAATAAAACGGATGTCCTTACATACCATAAGAAACTATTGGCAGACTTGAAATAGAAAAAGAAGAATTAAAAGCTAAAGTAGAAAAAATGGCAGAACTCTTCTAAAAATCTTAATATTTTGGTTAAATGTCAAGATGAGTGCCTAGGGATAAGGCTGACCTGGTATGTATCAGAGAAGAAAGGTGTTTTTAAGTATGAAAATGAAGTCTTCCAAAGTGTTGTTTGTCAGTAAGACAAGTTATTATAGAAATAGTCTTGTGCATGATAGATAGGCCAAAAGGGATGCATTGCAGTTCCCCCTCTAATGACAGGGAATCTAACATCCCTTCTGGACCATGGAATAAAAGAATTAGATGACACACAATTTACCATATGGTCCAAAGCAATCTAAACCTAGTGAATATGATGCTAGGAGCAGTGACTTTAATACTTATGAATCCAATTGTAGTGAAGAAACACATGAATCTATGCCTGAACCAGTTGTCAATGAACCTAAAGTAGTAAGTCAACATAAAGTTTGGTCTGATGCTCCTATCATTGAGGAGTATGAATCAGATAGTGGAGATAAACATGTGTCTCTACCCACAAAAGAACAGGAAACACCTAGTTTTACTTTTATTAATACTCCTAAACCTGACAAAAAGGATTATAGTGGTTTAATGGCTGAAAAACTAGATTTAGGATATGGTTTTACCAAAAAGGCATGTTTTGTATGTGGAAGTTTTAGCCATCTTATTAGAGATTGTGATTTTCATGAGAAAATGATGGCTAAACAAGCTGAATTAAACAATAAGATGAGTAAGGGGTCTGGTCAAAGGGAGATTAGGCCAGTATAGAACAATGTACAAAGAGTAAATCATCAAAATCAATTTGTTCCAAAACCAGTACTAACTAGAACTGGCAAGATTCAAGTTAATACTACTAGAACTAGCGGTACTAACACAGTTAATACGGCTAGGCATAATTTTAATAGACAGACAATACCAACTAATGCTGCTAGGAAAGTTAATATTGTTAAGCCTATTATGAATAAAGCTAGACCAAAAGCTGGTTTTCATAAAACTCTTTCACCTTTTAGAAAGCCATTTAATAGAACAACAACACTTAGACCTAATTTTTCATATCAAAAAGTTAATACTGCTAAGGTAAATGCAGTTAGTGCTGTTGGGGGAAAAAGGGAAACTACTGTTAAGCCCTTAGCAGGTTGTAATTGGAGACACAAAAGACATTACTGGAACAAAGTCTCCAAGTACAATGGTGGATCAAGTTCTAGAAATTGTGTTCCTTTCAAAGATCCACTAGGCAGACCCAAGCCCAAAAAGGCCTGGGTCCCTAAGAGAAACTAATCTCTCTTATTTAATGTGTAGAATTATCCACAAAGAGCTTTACAGAACAAAGGGATTGTTGATAGTGGATGTTCCAGGCACATGACTGGAAACAAGGCCTACCTTGCTGAATATCAAGACTTTAATGGTGGCCCTGTTGCTTTTGGAGGAAGTAAAGGTTACATAACTGGTAAAGGTCCAAAAGAAGCTAATCATTGTGTAGGTACAGAAGATAATATTGATGTAGGAAATTCTGAAATAGAAGCTGAATCTGCTCAGGACTACTTTGTACTGCCAATATGGTCTTCTTATACTTCAACAGTCAAGAGCTCAAAAGCAAAGAATGCATGTGAAGAACCTAACAAAAATCCTGATTTAAAGTCAGATGAGAAGCCAGTAGATAATGAGGATCAAGTCTTTTTGGATGAGATTGAAAGGCCTAAAAGACAAGAACAGGATGCTAATGATGCAGCTGAAGCTCTCAAAAAGGATTTTGCCAAAGATACTGAGGATTTGCTTCTTCAAGCAGGAGCTGTTAAAGCTAGCAGTACTAACACAGTTAATACTGTTAGCACACCAGTTAGTACTACTAGTCCTTATGGTGGACTATCCTTCACTAATACGGACCAAGATGATTCTGAAATACCTGCTCTTGAGGATATGTATGACCATCCTACTGATGGTATTTTTACCAATGTATCTTATGATGATGAGGGTGTAGTGACTGACTTTACAAATTTAGAAACTTTTGTGAATGTTAGTCCTATTCCCACATCAAGGATTAACTCTATTCATCCTTCGACTTAAATTCTTAGAGATCCAAACTCATCAGTTCAAACAAAGAGCAAAGTGACCAAAAGTTTTGGAGCCCATGCTTTTGTAAGTTATATTCAAAAGCAGAGAAGAAATAATCATAAGGACTTCCAGCATTGTTTATTTGCTTGTTTCTTGTCTTAAAATGAACCCAAGAAGATATCTGAAGCACTTGAAGATGAAAGTTGGCTTGATGCTATGCAGGAAGAACTGCCGCAATTCAAGATTCAGAAAGTTTGGATTCTTGTAGATTTGCCTTATGGGAAGAAGGCAATTAGAACAAAATAGGTTTATAGAAATAAGAAGGATGAAAGAGGTGTTGTGGTAAGAAATAAGGCAAGGTTGGTAGCTCAGGGACATAAGCAAGAGGAAGGGATAGATTATGATGAGGTTTTTGTTCCTGTGGCTAGGATTGAGGCCATTAGGATCCTTTTAGCCTTTGTTTCTTACATGGGATTCATAGTCTATCAGATGGATGTGAAAAGTACCTTCCTGTATGGCAAAATTGATGAGGAGGTATATGTATCTCAACCTCCAGGTTTTGTAGATCCTAAGTATCCTAAGAAGGTCTACAAAGTAGTAAAAGCTCTCTGTGGTTTACACCAAGCTTCCAGAGCCTGATATGCTACTTTATCTACTTTCTTGTTGAAGAGTGGATACAGAAGAGGAACTATTGACAAGACTCTTTTCATTAAGAAGGACAAAATGGATATATGTTGTACAAGGTATGTGGGATGAGATAATATTTTTGGTTCTACAAAGAGATCTTGGGGGGGGGGGGGGGGGGTGTGATGACTTTGAGGTATTAATTAAAGGAGTAGATTTAGATGGTTCTATCGGTGAGAGTCACCTTCTTTCTTAGATTACAAGTCAAACAAAAAGAAGATGGTATTTTTATAAGTCAGGATAAGTATGTTGCAGAAATCCTAAAGAAGTTTGATTTTATCAGTGTAAAGACTGCTAGTACACCAATTGAGACCTAGAAGCCTTTAGTCAAGGATGGGGAAGCTAGTGAGGTGGATGTACACCTTTATAGATCCATGATTGGCTCTTTAATATACTTGACTACTTCTAGGCCTAATATTATGTTTGCCGTCTGTGCTTGTTCTAGGTTTCAGGTCACTCTAAAGACCTCCCTTCTAAATGCTATGAAGAGAATCATTAGGTATCTAAAAGGAAAACCCAAACTGGGCCTTTGGTATCCTAGAGTGTCATCATTTGACCTAGAAGCCTACTCAAATAGTGACTATGCTAGAACAAATCTTGACAAGAAATCCACAATAGGAGGTTGTCACTTTCGTTGGTAAGGAGACTTAATTAAAGGCATGCAAAAAAAGGCAACAAATTAAATGGCTACTTCTACTATGAAGCAAAATATGATTGCTGCTGCAAAGTGCTGTAGCAAGTTTTATGGATTCAAAATCAAATGTAATACTATGTTCAATTCATGACACAAAGATCTACATTGATAAATGAGAGTTACTATATGCATTGTAAAGGATCAGATTTTCACTTCCAAAAACAAGCGTATTGCAATTAGGCACCTACTACCATTAGGGATGCTTATGTGAAACCAACTTATCCAGGTGCTAAGATATACACTGAAGACAAAGTTACTGATCTTCTAACCAAGGATTTGATGCAACAGGTTCTCGTTCTTGGTAATTACTATTGGGAATGATCGAACATAAACGCATAACTAAGTAGGCAATATGATTTGTTAAACAGTTTGGATATGAAGTTTCTATGCATAAGAATCTTGACCATAGTGATGAATTTCATAGAGTTATTTGGGTTTTAGAGAGTCATTGGAAAGAGATATAGATGGTACTGAAGAACTGTTGTTGCCAGACTTGTTCATTCTTTGGTTGACAAAAGTTAGTACCGACAGTGCAAAGTTAATACCGTTGGGCAAAGATAGTACCGCTATAAAGACGTTGGAGAAAATACCGCCAAGGTCTATTGAAATAGGTTTTCTTTGATTTTGGGTTTGTTCAACCTATATAAACCCATCTCAATTGCACAGTTTACTCACGTAAACTCTCTTAATCGCTTTCTTCTATCAAACCCTAATCTTTTACTCATCGTCGCTTATCAATTCATCAAGTATGGTTGTTCTTGAATCATGCCCTAAACACAACTGTCGCTACATGGAAAAGACTGATGGGAATACAGAGTTTCATGAGATTATCAGCTTACCTACACGAATCTCCAATTTACTATACTCCACTGAATCCTTTAAGTCCTCTACTACATTTGTTGAACAATTTTGGATGTCTGCTAAATCCAAACTAATCAACAATGTTAGGTATATTACTGCCAAAGTAACTGGAAAGCCTGTGTCTATCTCAGAGGCATCAATAAGAAGAGATCTTCTTTTGATGATGCTGATGAATAGGATTCTTTGCCAAAACAGGCTAATATTATAATGATATTCAGCTAAATGGGGTATGAGGGGAACCTAACTGTCTTACATTTAACAAAGCTCTATTTTCACCCCAGTGGAGATTTCTTTTTCATACCATGAATCACTGCATAAGTTCTAAAAGCACTTCTTGGGATCAAATTCCCACTAATATTGCCACATCAGTAATTTGCTTAACCACTAATCAGAAATATAATTTTTCTAAATTAATTTTTGATGGTATGATGCGACACTTAATATGAAAGAAAAAGTTTTTATTTTCCAAGATTTATTGCAGTCTTTTGGATACACAGCAAAAGAATGTGCCTAAGCCCTTAAGATCATTTCCCCTATTAATGCCTTTGACTAGTAAAGTTTTCTCTTTATGATGTAAAAAAGGGAAAACATTTTTCAGGGATGTAACGCCTTGTTTGATTCTATGTTGGTTCAACCAACTGAGGATGAGGGTGACACTTTAGAAAGACAATCTGAACCTCAACCCATACCCTCTCCTCCTCACCTAAGTGAAGACCAACATGAGACACAGACTGACCCTTCTCCCAGACCTTCACCTACTACTCATATTCCTGATTCCATTCCAGAGGGTTCTGGTGGGAATCATGGAGGTCAGTCATCCAGTGATAGATCCCTTCAGGGAATGAGGTGCATGAACTCCAAGTGTTATGATCTTTTGTTCTCTTTATGTACACAGGTTACAGATCAAGCCAAAGAAATTAAACACTTGAAGGCACAGATCAAGAAGCTTAAGAAGAAAGCCAAACCTGTTATCACACACCACAAAGCTTGGATGAAGAGTGTATCCATGAAGCAAAGATTGGCGGGAAAGAAATCCTTGAAGAAACAGTGGATGCAAAAGGAGTCTGTATCCAAACAGGGGAGGAAACCTGCCAAAGCTGAACCTACAGTCCATAAAGATCCAGCTTTTGATGAGCTTGATGATGATACAATGGACTATATGGAGACTGAGGATGCTCAAGATGTGGGGAGGACAAGCTATGTGGTGCATGAAGAGAAGGAAAGTGCAGAAAAGGGAGTTAGTACTGAAGATCCACTTAGTACTGCTCAACCAAAGTTAGTACTGACAAGCCTAAAGATAGTACCGACAAACCAGATGAAGGTACTGACAAGCCAAAAGTTAGTACTGACAAGGAAGAAGTTAGTACCGACAGACCAGATGAAGGTACTGTTGATCAAAATGAAGGAAGAAGTGCTACTCAAACAGCTCCAACAACAACTACTCCAACAATATTTGGTGATGATGAGACCATTGCACAAGTCCTTATCATAAGATTCGAAAAAGGAGAAGCTCAAAGAAAAGAAAAAGGATAAGCTTATATGTAGAGGAGACTGAGAGACCCTATGGCCAACTTAACAAGATCATTAATAACATTAAAGCCTCTTCCCAAGATTGATCCAAAAGATAAAGGAAAAATATCAATTGAAGAGGAAGATGAATCTGATACTGATTCAGAAGATATTACTAAAGCTAAAAAGAAATTTAAGCAGCTTGCTAGGGATGAAGAGGTGGCCAGAAAGGTGAAGAGATTGGGAAGCAGAAGAAGAAGTGAAAAAGTTAGCTGAGGAAGAAGATACAAAGGCTGCACTCTCTAATGAATATGATTTCATTCAGGCAAGACTTAATGCTGACAAGATACTTGCTGAAAAACTTCAAGAGGAAGAGAGAGAAATGTATACTATTGAGCAGAGAGCCAAATTTCTTCATGACACCATTGCTGCCCAAAGAAGATTTCTTGCTCAACAAAGATCTGAAGCTATCAGAAATAAACCTCCTTCAAGAAATCAGCTTAGGAACCAAATGATGACATATTTGAAGCATGTTGGAGGCAAGAAGCATTCTGATCTGAAGACCAAGGGTTATGAAGAAATAAAAGCTTTGTATACAATATAAAAAGGTCACTAATGTGAAAGTTTTCATTGCTATTGGTTCTGCTGAAGATGAAAAAGTAATCAAGGAGATGAATGAACAAGTTGCTGATGCTTCTAAGAAGAGAGTAAAGAAAGATGACAGTATTAAGGGAGAAATTAAAGAAGAAGAAGGAACTAGAAAAAGAAAGCTTGGTATAAGGAAGAAGATGAAATCTAAGAAAAGAAAGTTCACTTCTAAAGATGATGAAGAGTTAAGATTGTGTTTAACTATAGTTTCTGATGAGGATAAGGAAGTGGATTATGAGATACTTGACAAGAAGTATCCTATCATAGAATGGAATCCAGAGAACAAACAACCAACCACAGTATGATGAGACTAAAGAGATAGAAGATATTTTTAATGTAGTGATTAGAAGTAATAGACAAAAGAAATACTTATAGTACTTTGATGGCAGTGCTTTCAATACTTGATAGAGATGACATATGTGCTATATATCAACTTGTGATGAACAGATACCAAGATGAGACACCTGAAGGATTTGACAAAATACTTTGGGGAGATTTGATAATCATGTTCAATCAAAGTGGAAATGATGAGTTTTGGAATGCACAGCAAAATTAGAAGATAGTGAGCTGGAAGCTACATAGTTCTTCAGGGATACACACTATAATGACTGATGAAGGAATAGTCATTCATATGCTTGTAGAGAATAAGTATCCTTTGAAAAAGGAAGTGCTGTCACAATTGCTTAAGTTGAAGTTAAAAACTGAAGAAGACAGTACTATGGCTTTGGAACTGATTAGATTTGACAAGAAGCAGATTGCAGAATTAGAACCTGAAGACTCTGATGGAGATGAGAAGGATCTTTGATGTTGGCTCTAAGACCACACAACAAATGGTTATCAGTTTACGATGCTTAACAGGCATAAGAACTGGCTAGTCCATAAGCAAACGGTTTATGGTAAAGACTTCTCAAATCCATTTATGTTTGACAATTTACCAAAAATTGTAGGGTTTTCAACTCACCTTGTTTCATGGTTAAGAGTTGGCTAGTCCAGGATCAAACAGTTCCTGGTAAAAACTAATCAAATCTATTGATAGCTGATAGTTTGCTAAAAACTATATGGTTATCAATGCACCATGTTATGGCAATGAAGCATTGACTAGTCCAAAACCAAACGGCTTTTGGTAAAGACAAGTCAAATCCATTGATAGTTGGTAGTTTACTCAAAACTACAAGGTAATCAATTTACCTTGTTGTTTACAATGAAGAATTGGCTATCCCAAAGCAAACGGCTACTGGTAAAGGAATATCAAATCCGTTAATGGCTGGTAGTTTGCCAAAAACTACAAAGCCAACTTAGTTGGATATTGCTGAGAAGATATATTGCAGATGAAAATGGATAGCTGAAGATGTTAAAATAATCAAAGATCAGATCAAGATTTGACATAGTGTTTGGATACATCCTCCTGGTCTACAAGATGTTTACACTAAAGAAACATGAAGTTAAACAAGTTTAATAATCATGTTTAGGGGAGGATTGTTGGGAATTATGCATTCCTGACTTAGTACCGTTAGTTATATTAGTTAGTACCGCTAGTTGTAATTTGTATTGACAGTACAAAATAGTTAGTATCTCGGCCAGATAGTAGTACCTGTAGTATATATATAGTTAGTCACCTTTTATTGAGTATATGCTATGAGTTATTCTTAGGAAAGGATATGCATGATCTTTATACGCATTTTGTAAAGCCCATTAGGGTTTCCTTAGTCTATAAAAGGAACCCTAAGAATAGTTAGTAGATATAGTTCTACACAGATCATAGAGATCGAATAGTAATCATAGCTTGTAATTTGTAACCTAGGAGATTCAAAGGTTTAATATAAAAGTTCTTTTATGTTATTCAATATTTGTTATTCTTAGGCATTTTGATTTGATTCGCATATCAATAGTGTTTACTCAGTGTTTCATTATTGTTGCTTTAGAATTATCTAAAGGAGCAAACTCTTTGCAAGCTGAATGTTAAGATCTATTCAGTAAAATGATCCAATAAAAAATTAGAGTTCGCTAATTGAAGTCGATTAAGAGAGTGAAGGTGAATAAATTGTGTAATTAAGATGGGTATTTATAGTTTTAGAAATCTCAATGTCAAAGAAACCGCCAAAAATTACACTTTAGATCCCTACCGATATTTCTCTAACGTCTTTATAGCGGTACAAACTTTGCCTCTCGGTACTAACTATAAGCCTATCGGTACTAACTTTTGGCAACCAAAAATTAAACAAGTCTGGCAACAAGAGTTCTTTAGTACCATTGATAGCTCTCTCTAGTTACTCTCTAGAACCCAAATAACTCTATAAAAAACATCAGCATTATCAAGATTCTTCTGCGCACAGAACACTTCATACAAACTGTACAACAAATCAACTTGCCTCCTCTTAACTAATGTAGCCTATTGATTGATCATTCCTGTGACAACCATGGCTTGAGCAGGTTGGTCAAACCATAGCATTGACCTAATTATCTGTTCTATAAGTTTGGTTTATGAGATTTTGTGATTTTATGTGTTCTATGTGTGTTTTATGAGGTTTGAGAATCAACCTAGTGAGTGTGAGAATCTCATTGAGGTTTGATTATGATGGAGTTTGCATGAGTTCATTTCGTTCACTTTTGGTGACATGTAAATGACTTATGTGATTTTAGCGTTTTCGCGTTAATTGTGTATGTATCATTATGTGTATGTATTAAGTATTAGTAATTTTAAGGGTTGATTAGGTTTTAGAAGTTAGGTTAAGAAAAAAATGTAAATTTCTATTTTTGGAAATTTAAGTTGGAAATGAAAAGTTATTTTTAGAAAACTAAAACGAAGGTTTTGCGTAAGAAGATTTTGGAAACG
>BQNB010190908.1:0-11741 GCA_026074375.1 Tanacetum coccineum | reverse complement strand
TCTTTTAAAGGGTTGTGGGGTGTAGGTGTAAGATAACATAAATGGAAACGACAATGGATGGGATACATTTGGGGAGCGACATTTGGATGAATTTGGGGTGAAAGGGTTAGCTAATTATTTATACGAATACACGCTAGTTTGGTTGCTAAGCCAAAGACTCGGACAAGATATACAAACTCTACATCAATCTCTCTATTTTTTCTTTTCTTGACTCTATGATAAACATAAATATAAGCAAATGGCAGCCCGTACACTTTTTTCACATTTTTATATATATATTTTTTCGAATTTTTTTCTTTCTTTTTCATATTTTTATGTACATTTTTGCCCTGCCATTGCTTAAACATATAATACATCATGAAGGTTTATAGATACATCCCTTACACTCGAACTTTTACATACTCGATAATTACAATCTAACTAATGACCCGAATTGAGTTGGATCAAAAAAACATGGAGCTTATTGAGCTCATTTGGGGGTAATAAATTGCTTCTTCCCTAATTCTTTATAAGATGAATACTACCATGAATCCCAATTATCCCAAAACTTTATTTACAAGGATAAGGACTTAGCAACTGTGTACTCAATAATTAACTTGGGTTAAAACAATTGGTTCAAGGGTTAACAATGCTCTTCATTAATAGTTCGGCTTAACCAGAAAATTACGAGAACCGTGAAAAGGATAGGCTAGGAGGGTTTCACTAGGGGAGTCGTGCACTAAAAATGAGTGCGAAGCACGGGTGTGGGATAGTTATATGATCGATATGACCATCATAACAATTACAGGTTTAAAAATGGGTTAATCCTAGTGACTCTTATCTAGCAAATCCTAATACTTACTATGCGGTCTCGGGATGCATCACAAAAACAAGTTCTAGAATTTAATACACTATCGGTACACTCATATAATTTAATATCGATACCAATGTTCTAGAAAAGGCGACAAAGACCATACGTACACATCTGTAACGACGGAATAGACACATATGACTGCATTCGAACCTTAACTCGAACAAGCTAAAGGTATAAACTATCTTGGGTATCAAAAATGGATACCCGAATTCCTAAAGATCTAAAGGCGAAGCTCACATTTTTAGGGTATAATTTTAAGGGTTTTTGTGCTAGTCATATAAATTCCTATCCATGAGACGCTATTAATACTCGGTTGTCGTCGGTATATGTCATAAAAAAAATTTTAATTTTGGTTAAAATTACCTTTTACGCTATGTTTCGATATATTACCCATCATTTTAGGGACAAAGAAAATGGCAATTGAAGGAATAGTTTCTAAGGCTTATTCCTCCCCTACACTTAAGTTGAACATTGTCCCTAATGTTCTTTAGAAGTACCCGTAAAAACAAATAAAGGGAAAAAAACAAGTAAAAGAAACTAGTACTCCCCTGGTTTGCTCAATAATGGAGAAGAAACATGCGATAACTGGTTAAATCATCCTCCAAGAATCGTCTAATGAAACTTCATAAGAACTTTCAAGCTTCTTCTCATCAAATATAACATGTAATCAAAGACAAAGACAACTATACCAAGCATAAAATCGGCGGGATAGATATATATACAACGAGATTTTATGGTTGACTCTATGAAAGCAGTAAAGATAGGATGAGAGTAATGATGTAATCATAGGTTTATGCAGGTTTATAAAAGAATTACGAATTTTAAATGCTGCACAAATTATTTTTCGAAAATACTTGAAAATTTTTAAATTATCCTGTAGTTAGGCTCACGACGCCGTTAGGATAAATCCTGACGCCGTCGCCAGTGACTGTGAAAATTTCTTTTTTTGTTTTCTTTGAAAAATTTCCTACACGCGATTATATAAGTTATTTCCTGTATGAATTATTGCATAAAACCCGAGATTAGTCAATACAATCATATGACTCAAAACTGACGCGAATTAATCTAAACAATTTATTTAATATGTTTGAATTGGTTCTTAAAAACCAGATAATTTTCTCCTACACTTATTTTATGCAAAATACCTTTGATTGTCAATAAGACGAAGTTAAAAACAAAGCTTGATCACAAAATAATTCAAACATAAAAGAATAAATGAGAAGAATTAAAACTCAAGACACTCCTAAATGCGAGAAAATAAATATTGGGTTGCCTCCCAACAAGCGCTTGTTTTTGTTCGAGTCACGAGCCTGACTCTACCCTTATTTAATAGATAAATGGGAGGGTTTCCCTACACTTGAATTCAAGTGTGGGTGATAGTAACGGTACACACCATTGTTGTGAGAAGGGGTCACATGATGAAAAATTGGTTGTTGAATTATATGCTCCAAATGGTGTGTTTCTTTAATCCTAACCTTCTCTACTTCTTTTGGTCTAACGGGTGAATTAAGTCCTCTTCCTAGAAAAGAAACTTTCTTAGATTCTAATTCCAAATCATCTTCTATCATCTCTAATTTTGAAAAATCAACACTTAGGGATCCACTATGTCCTAATAAACCGGTTTTAAATCCATAATGTTTCTTAGGATCATTAATGCATGGGTGGTAATAGCAATACGTATCCTTAGGGTGGAAAGACGCCACATGAGGTGAAGGTGGTGTATGGATGGTTAAGCTATCTACTTCCTTCATCCTAAAACTATCCGGACTATGTGGTTTGATGGGGGGTTCGGGGACTCTTTCTTCTCCTAGACTTACATCTAAGGATGGACAGTTTGGTAAGGGATTTGGTTAAGGCTCCGGCTCATCAAAACTAGGAACTTCCCTATTACTAAGAGGAATGTCATGATTACAAGTATTCAAGCCTAAATCCTTTAGTTGTGTTTTGTCTAAAGGTTCTACCTTCATTGGGGTTCTTATAGTCTCTTCTACTTCTTCCGGGTGAGTCACGGGGGGTGTGTATTCCTCAAATGATGGGAGGACTTGTGGGGTACTTTATGGGTTTGGATTTTCTACCTTATCCCATGCTATACCTCTATGCATCTTAACCCAAACATTCTCATTTCCAAACAATCTTTTTGCTTGAGCCTTTAAATTTGCTACTTCTTGTTCAGAAATAATGTTTGGTGGGTTGTCCCATTCTTTTTGGCCTTGGGCGAAATTTTCTATGGCTTCCTATGCTTCTTCACCACTTAATTCCCTAAGGTTCCCGTCTGCTGCAAAGTCAAGGTCTATTCGGGTATAGTCGTCGACATGATCATAACATAATTGAGTAAGGGACCATAAATAGAGGCCATGATGAGGGACTCTTTGGATTAAGTTTTTGAAACGAGTCCATGCATCATAGTGTCGGAACCCAAAATCACTTTCACTTCATTATGATGAACAAGATAAATAGATAAGATAAAATGGAAGAATTGTAGAGAGAAGTTAGAGAGAGAAAGGTAGAGAGAAGAAAAAGATGGAAGATTACTTGCAAAATTACAAATGAAAAAACAAGTTTAAACACATTTTATGTAAAAATCTTCAAGGGTCTGATCTAATTTGAAAAATAATGTATTTATTTTATATTTTTATAAAATACTACATGTTACAAGGATCGTAGGCATGTAGAGAACTCGAAAAACCGATTTATAACGAAGGAGATAATACGACATTTGCAAGTTATACGCTTATGAACCGCTTTAATAAAAGAAATTTATAAAAACTTATTACAATTTACCTCTGATATAAATGATTGATTATTTTTCTCAGAAAGTACATAATTTTAGGATTCCAAAACATTAAGAATCATAATTTTTTGATCAATAACGACAGGAGTTTGGATTGCAACATGGTTTTGCGATAATTAGAAGTTATAAAAATAATTTTATAAACATGAACAATAAAAATCAACTATTTTATTCTCAGATATCGCGTTTTTGAAAAATACAATAGTTAGATAAAACTTTTAAATTACGAAAGACGTGCTCGAAAGAATTACTAAAATCAGAGTTAAAACGAATAAGATATGACTTTTACGAGATTTACGCTAAGTAAATTTATAAAAGTGCATGAACAGTAAAAAGTACTGTTTACCAGGGGGTTGAAAATATGAAAATGTAATATTTTGATACATCGTCTTAATACGAAAGCCTGGATGTAAAGAACAAAATAAACGAAGTTAAAACGATAAAGTTACGCCGTTTTTACTAAAGAAATATTTATAAACGTTTTTCCTTTGTAAATATGATTTCACAAATACAAATTAATGTGATGTAGCTTAATATAGAATTAAATATTTTCTTTAGTTATCAAAGTACTTAGTACTCATACGACCTATAATTAATTAGGTTGCATTCGGGCGTATTCGTGACGCATTTTCTGTTAGTGATTTGCATTATCGATTCACTCACTCAAGGTGAGTTTATAGCCCCACGTTTTACTTGTTTTGCATATACTTTACAACTTTTGGGGTGAGAACATGCTTGTTACCAACTTCATTTACATGATGGGTTTGAATTTATTACATGTGCATTTACAATTCCGTTTTATCGAAACTGGGTCCTAACACACTCAATTACTTTATTTTGGGATGATATAACTTGCTTTTGTTTTCACTTTATTTTTGAAAACAAGGACATTAATTTACTTTTACCCAAATGATTACAAATTAGCTTAAGCGGATTGGACTGTTAATTACTCGGAGGGTAAGCGTAAATGTTATGAAATAGATCTATTCGGGTGTGACAGCCCTGTTCGGGTGATTAGCTATCACTAGACAAATGAACGTTATAGCATGTCGGACATAACTTTACATGAACATGAAAACTACGTGCCCTAAATAAGTGGCATATATATGATTCTAGCCAGCATTTTCATGAACTAGAGTAAATCGAAATCATTGTTTTATAAACACTGATTATTTTACGTTGCCTTAAATAAAGTGGCAATACATACTTGAACAATGGTGGTCCAACTATACTTAACTTCTTGTGACTATTTGGGATTGAAATGGTCATGCATACTTCACAACTCTTTGATTTCCAACAATTGTCTACAAACATTTTTGGCGAACATTAACAAGGATGGAAAAGGTCATGCTACTTTACTCAATAGGTTCAACATTTATACCTAATAAAAACCAATGAACTCACCAACTTTAATTGACCCTCTTTAAGCATGTTTTTTCATAGAGGTGAACAAGCTACTTGACATACTTGATGTGCATTGGAGTCTAAACAATACAAGATTACTTTTCAAATGACACGTTTAGAGGTCGTTCTCTCATGTCTTGTGCAATGGTATTATGAAGTAATGCTCCAGGAAACATATTCCGATGCGACCCATTTTTGGGGTGTTACAGAGGATTGCCAAAAAAGACAAATTACAAACAAATAAAGCATGATTACAAACTAATTCAAACATAATAAAACAAATAATAAAGAATTAAAACACAAGACACTCCTAATATGCGAGAAAAGTAAATATTCGGTTGCTCTCAAAAAGCGCTTGTTTTTGTTCGAGTCATGAGCCTGACTCTACCCTTATTTAACAGATAAAGGGGAGGGTTCCCGTACAGATGGAGTCAAGTGTGGGTGAAAGTACGGTAACACACACTATGGTGAGAAGCATCCATATGTTGAAAAATATATGGTTGAAATTTTGTGCCCAATTGTGATTTCTTTAATCCTTCCCTTTTCTAATTCCTTTAGCCAAACGGGTAAATTAAGTCCTTCTCTAAGAAAAGAAACTTTTTTGGATTTTAATCGCCAATCGTTTTCTATCATCTCGAAATTCAAAAAATCAACACCTAAAGATCCACTATGTCTTAATAAACATGGTTTAAATCCATAATGTTTCTTAGATCATCGATGCATTGAGCGAATAATAGCAGATACAAATCCCTAAGTGGAAAGTGCCCCACGAAATGAAGGTGGTGTAATAAATGGTCAAATTATTCTAATACCTCATCCCCCTAAAAATATCCAGTTTTATGGTTTGATAGTGTTTAGCCCTTCAGTCCTAGATTGCATCTAAGGGTGTACAATTAGGTAAGGGTGGTGGTTGAGGCTCCAGTTTATCAAAACTAGGAACTTCCTTTGAATTAAGAGGAGTATTGTGATTACAATTCAATCCTACTTCCTCTAGTTTTGTTTTGTGCAAAGGTTCTACCTCTATCGGGGTTCCTAAAGTCTTTTTAACTTCTTTCGGGTAAGTCACAGGCGGTGTGTATTCCTCAAATGACGATAGGGTTTGTATGGTATTTCCTCAGGGCTTGTAAAACTCCTACCTAATATCCAATTTTACTTAGGCTAACTACATGTAAAATCATAATTTAAACCAGCCAAGCACCATTTAGGTACTTGTACCCTAAACCATATCAATCCCTAACTATTGACCATTGGATTGCTATTGGTTCATTAGAAATAACGCCGTATGGGTTATACAATTTATCATCTTGGGCACAATCCTCCTTATGGCATCTACAATGCTCCTAGACAACAAAACGTCCTAAATCCTCATTCTGCGGTCAATTCATGATAGATAAGAAATACGATTCGAGAGTGTTTAAGAAATAATTTCAATTAGGGTAAACAAATAACTAAGGCCATTATTCCAGGACTTTCGAGGATTATAGTCATTGAAACGAGTCCATGAATCGTAGAGTGATTCATCTTGATGTTGATGGAACACCAAGAGTTGAACACGGAAGAATACATCAAACCTACTACGTTAGAATAACTATACCTATTCATTATAATTTACAAATTTACAAATGTTAGGAACAAAGGGCACAAAGAAAAAGATAGACTACAAGAAAGCTAATGACAGGAAAAAAAAAATAAAAGTCTCACTTATGAAAGGATCAAGCCATATAGAACTAAGTTAACTATGATCAAAACCTTAACTATTCCCCATGCAGCGGCGCCAAAAACTTGATGCGGTTGTCGTAAGGGACTTCTACAAGAAGTTTTACAACTACATAGGCAGAGTACCTAACCGTTGTAGTAGTAGTATAGGCAAGACTCGAGGGTTGTTATCGTTCTCGAAGGAAATAGGTTAGGAAGGCTTGATCACGATCTAACAGAATTCTAGGGGTTAAGAGAAGATTATTTTTGTATTTTTATATTTATAAGAAAGCTGGTAAATCTATGGTTTGAGAGACTGGTTTAGTTTTAGCTATTAAACTAAATAATAATTTACGCTAATGGTGATAACAATATAATAAAAGATTGTATTCATTTAATCGTGTATTACTCCCTAGATTACTTCTGCTAGTGTTGTTGCTTTGTCACACTTATGATGATCTATGTAATTATTTCCTAAGTCATGAACGAATAACACGAACCCGCCGTCTATTTAATATTCTGTTAGGGCAACACGCAAGTAAGGTAGCATGAAGACTGTTACAAGGCCCCTAAGAGTATATTAAATGCATGTGAAATATATTAAGAGTGGATCAACCATATTAGGGGGCAAGGTAATATGAAGACTGTTACCCGATGGTATCCTTTCTACACAATCATGTTTCCCTAGACATATCAACAGTGATACAGACAAAGGCTGGTTTTCTAAAGCCTAACATGTATATCCATCACAAGAAGCAACATCACTAAGATCTACATTCTAGGTTTCATAAGATCATAAATAAACACAATAGGGAGTTTAGCCAAACATGTTAAAGATAAAGCAAGAATAATAATAAATCAAACAACAAGACATATTAAATGATTAAGATAATATTACTTGATTAAAACATGAATTGAAAGAGTTACAATAGGGTTTTGAAGCCCTAAAATCGTCCTAATAAGCTGCCAAACGAACTAGGGTTCGTCTCCCTTTTTTACTCTAAAGTCACACACACAAAACCTTAAAAACGGATTTGTATATATAGATAAATCGTTGCGACGACGTCGTATTTTAATCGTGACGCCGTTGTGAAAGAGAATATTTTAGATCTTGGGCTGGGTTGTGCGAGCTAACGTCATTGTGAAATCTTGTGACACCGTCATGAGATGAGTTGTGATGGCGTCACGTGTATTTTGTGACGCTGTCTCCAGCCGCTGAGAACATAATCTTGAGAGATGTTGGTGTAGGTCCGTAGTCTCATCCGCTTTTTCTCTAAATGAGCCCAAGTCACGTGTATTTCCTCTTAATGCCTTACAAATGCTAGATACCTGAAAAGGAATGATTAAGTACCTATTTTGGGCATGAATGCATGATTTAGGGGGTTAAATGACCCCAAAAAAGTGTATAAAATGACACCTCGTTAGTAAATATAGAATGTAAGTAAATGTAAAAGAGAATAAGAAAAGATAGAACCGAGACACAAGCGTTTATAATGGTTTGGCTACAAAGACACCTTCCTTTCCCTACTCCACTCCCCGAGTCAACTACTCGAGAGTTCGTAACACTAGTCACCAATCTCCTTTCAATCGGCGAAGAAGCCTCACAACGTCGCTTACACCTTTTAACGATACAAAGCTAAATACCGGATTCTAACAAAGGTAGAATCAACCCAATGCAATCACACTTCTTTTTACAAGGATGATGTATGCTACTATAACTACTAAATGATGTACAAGTATCAGCAAGGTGATCTTGATGAGATGATAGAGATGCGAATCAAGGTTGCTTGAGCTTGATCATCTCGTATACTATTTTAGAAATTTCTTTTACAAAGAGAATTACCTACAAATGATATATGCAACTAACTAGAACTGAAAAAAAGAGAATGATTAGTTTGTTATAGAGATTTGAATGAGAATGGGTGAGTAAAACATGATAAATGGCTTGGTATTTATAGGCCTAAATTTATATTGTAGCACGGTTCCGCCAGTTCCATCTGTAGGATGGAACCGGTCATTATAAGCCAATGAAATTGGCTGTTTTGTAGCACGGATCCTCCGATTCTAGGAACCGGCCAATGTAGGCTAATGGAACCGGCATTCTGACAAATGTCCTATAGCACGATTCTACCGGTTATGGGAACCGGCCAGTTTAATAGATGGAACCGGCTATACAAAACACCATCCGAATTTTTGATTGCCAAATCTTGAAAGGTTATGTGTAATCTTTGTTGATTTCCCTATGATATGGTAGGATGATTATGTCATCAATGATGCAAACAAGAAATGAAAAAAATACATGTGTAAATGGTTAGTTTTAAGTGATAAATGATTAAACGATTACTTGTAACGATTTATGTTTTGTTATCGACAAAACACGAGAAGATCGTAAGATAAAAATAAATGTTTTTTTTGCAGGTTTATTTGTATTAACAATCTCCCCTTTTTTGTTAATGACAAAACATAAGATTGTTGCAAGTAAAAATTTAAAGCGAGAAGTATTAAATCATGGACTTTTTACTTCCCTTCTTCCCTTTTTGTCAAAACAAAAAGATTAGGTATAATCGTGAGTCGATCCGAAGCAAGTCGAATACTATAATGAGAGTTGATTCAGAGAGAATCAAGGTGCAATGCTCCCCCTTGACGGAGGCATCCTCTTTAAGAGAGGGAATCAGTAAAAATAGAGATGTAATGCTACAAAACAAATATGTTAGCTATTTTTATGTAAGTTAGAAGCAAGAAGCAAAAATCTGCTATTGTAGAACTGGCTTGGGCGGTTCCATCAAAGGAAGGGAACCAACCTTTATTGTCGGGGAACCATCTACTGTATCTAAAGTCAAAATTTGACCCTTTAAAAATGAGTAGTACAAAGAGTAATAAAGCATTTTGTAGGAAGTAAGCACATCCACAACATAATCAACTAAATAGAGAATTGATTCCTTATAATAAAATAAACATCCACTTTTGAGATATTAAGATCAATACAAAAGTAGGTAAAACTAAGAACAAGTATAGTTTTATTCATTTCCTATACTAAACTATCTAAGAGTTATTCTTGTGAGAGAGAATGTCGAGGCGCTTGAGAATGTGATTGAGGATGAACCTCATTTCTTCACAGAGATTGTTGACAATGACTTGCGTGCATTGGCAATGATCACAAAACATTTCATGAGTGAGCATGAGAAAAGGGATTATTAGGTTCCAAAGGCGGAAGTTGTGGTGGCAAAGGTGGAAGAAGAGGTTCCATGGTAGGAAAAGGCGGGGGTTGGTTAGCCAAACACTTGATTGTGTCAAATATGGGTCTTGGTGGTGGTGGATTGGTGGTTCATGGAGTTAAGTCCTCAAGGGAATCAAAGAATGGGTGAGTTGATGTGGAAGGAGTATATAAGATTAGCGATCCAAGTTTATGGCCAACAAGGAGGAATATTTGGATGGTTGTGATGGAGCATGTGGTAGAGAAGTCATAGGAAGTGGAGTTGAATTAGGAGTGATCAAGAGTTCTTCGGGTGAGATCCCCGGTGAGACAATAGGTAAAAGAGGTGGTGATATGATGGGACTTAGTGGAGGGCCCGTTTGATAGTCGGCAGGAAGGGATAGGTTTTGGTAGGGTGAAGAGACGGGATGAGGATTGACAAAACAACATGCATGGACACTTATTCTAGCGGTATGTTTGAACTCATTGGCTGACTTCTTATCTTTGTTTATCTTTGGCATTGTATGGTTAGTAATATTTCTGGGTGAAGGGATGTTTGGGACAAGGTAGCTATTTATATAACAATAATTTTGGATGATTAAAATGCATTATCTCTTATTTCGGTAAAGATCTAATGATTAGATTTCCCTAAGGTTAACTTCTAAAGCCTATAAACTGGTATAGGTTGAATTTGGTGGGAAAAGGTTGAGTTTAAAGTTCAAAACTCGGGTTGTAATGTTGATGTACTATTCAGCCAGTTCTGTCGTTTCCATGTGTAGCATGGAACCGTCCTTCAGTAATGAAGGGAATCGGCTTCTGCAGAACTACATAAAAACATTTTGTTCTAGTATGTGCCTATATGAGAACAATGTGGAAGTGCGGTTATCTTGACTCAAAAGAAAATATAATAATGAGATAACCCAAAGTCTCCTTGATTTGATGTAGCTACGATTGAATGTACCAGAATAAAAACATATTATTTATGTATTTCCACAAGCGTTCAAGAGACATATGATGCATGAATGAAAACATTTTTTTTATTAAACAATGCAGAAAACATTTTGAGAATGTCCTAGTTGTGAGAAACTTTTTGGAAAATATTGATCACGTTTGGGTTTTATTTGATGAAAAACAAGGTTTAATCAATGCATACTGATGTGTCGTTGTGTAAAGGTAATTTTAAGTTATCAAGTTTTACATTTATATTTAGCTGACTTTACCTTAAAACAACACATTAACGGGCAGTATACCCGATCAGATGTAGCTTTGTTGGTAAGTAGGGTGTCAATCACTAAGAGCGAGAGCGTTAATCTTATAGTTCTATCAATATTTTGGTTAACTAAATTAAGTTAATTAAAACTATGTTAATTCTAATCTACGTTAAACCTATGCTACACCTATGTTAATCCTAATTCTAACAGATAAAAGGGGGGAGGTTTTAGTCTGAGAGACTAGCACAGGTTTTGTGGTAACTTATATCAATTTAAAACACAATAACATACGCAAGCAGATAATTAAAAGGTAGAAGAGCAGTCTAGCCAAATATAAGAAAACTGTATTAACTATGATTAATCCAATTAAAACGTTGGTTTGTTTATTTTAGTGCAATGAGTGCTTATATCGAGGTGCCATATCATTTCAAGATTTAAGCGGTAGTTCTTTCTAAAACCTAGACACATAGAATTCTGTCACAATTAAACGCATCCGCATAAAGCATCCCATTCGCTGATTATAATCTATCATAGGAGATTAATAATGGTGATCTTATTAAAACCTAGCTCATGGAGACTTTACCCACTTACTGC
>BQNB010190907.1:0-11741 GCA_026074375.1 Tanacetum coccineum | reverse complement strand
GATACCATTTGGGTGATATTAGACCGTCTTACTAAGTCTGCACACTTTCTACCGATGAGGGAAAATGACTCTATGGGAAAATTAGCAAAACCGTACTTGAAAGAAGTGGTCACGAGACATGGAATACCAGTCTCAATCATTTATGACTGTGATGGTAGATTTATGTCAGGTTTCTAGAGGGCATTTCAAAAGGATTTGGGTACTCGGTTAGATATGAGTACTGCATACTATCCGCAGACTGATGGGCAAAGCAAAAGAACCATTCAGACACTAGAAGATATGTTACGTGCTTGTGTGATAGACTTTGGGAATGGTTGGGAAAGACACTTACCATTAATTGAGTTCTCATACAATAATAGCTATCATACGAGCATCAAGGCTGCCCCATTTGAGGCACTTTATGGTTGTAAGTGTCGTTCACCTGTTTGCTGGGCAGAGGTCGGAGATGCTTAGCTTACCGGTCCAAAGATCATTCACGAAACAACCGAAAAGATCGTTCAAATCAAACAAAGAATTCAAGCCGCTCGTGATCGCCAGAAGAGTTACGCCGATGTGAGACGTAAGCCTTTAGAATTTCAAGTTGGTGACCAAGTCATGTTGAAGGTATCGCCTTGGAAAGGGGTTATTCGTTTTGGCAAACATGGGAAGTTGAACCCAAGGTATATTGGCCCTTTCAATGTGTTAGCAAAAGTAGGAACCATTGCTTAAAGACTAGAACATCCTCAGCAATTAAGCATGGTTCATAGCACATTTCACATACCCAATTTTAAGAAATGTTTATCCAACGAGCCGTTGGCAATTCCGTTGGATGAAATACACATTGATGATAAACTTCACTTTATTGAAGAACCAATAGATATCATGGATCGTGAAGTCAAGCAGTTAAAGCAAAGTTGTATTCCAATTATCAAAGTTCAATAGAACTCTAGGAGAGGTCTTGAGTTCACATGGGAACGTGAAGATCAATTTCGAAAGAAGTATCTGCATCTCTTTACAAAGAAAAGGAAAACCGCACCCTCGACAAGTGCCGCATCTTGAGCCTTGCGAACAAGGCTCCTTTAACGGGGGAAGACTGTAACAATCCGTTATTTTAGGTCATTTTACGACTTCAATAATTCCATTATTTATTTTTTGGGTTTTACGCGTTTACTTTTAAATTTCATCGTTTAGTTAAATCACGTAAACTAAAAATCAACAATCAACGTCTATATACTCCGTTAAACTTATAACTCATCTACTATACTTAATTAGGGTATATTGATAAGTTTTAACATTTTTATAAGCATAGTATTTTTATGTTACCCGGTTTTAAGTTTCGTGACTTAAGGGCTTAACATTAGTAATTACCGGGACCAAGCACCTCAAGCCAAGCACCTCACCACCTTATAAAGAGGTGGCGTGCATATAGCAAACCACAAGACCACTTGGTCTTGAATTAGCATACAAGGTCTTATAGTAAGACATGTGTCTTAGATATTTCTCTTATATAAACACTAGCTTATTTTACTTCACTTATCCTTTACCATAAATCACCAAATACCTCTCTTTTCCCTACCTTATTTCAGCAACAACAACACACCATCAAGGGTATTTCAAGCTTGGATTAAAGGGTTAATAAGCTAGGATTTTGGAGCTTAAGATCTAGAGTTCTTAGTTGATTTTAGGTTTATTGTTCACTAGTCACTCCCATCACTTTGTAAGCATGTCAATCTCATTTCCATAATTGTATTTCCAAATATAATGCATGCCATGTTCATATTAGAACTTATATATACTTGTGGTGTTGAAAAGGTTAATGAAAAGCTTATTTCTAAAAACTCATATTCTGATTTTGAAAATCAGACCTAAGTTCAAATTTGTAAAACCTATGTAAACATATTTTTGGCCTTAGCTGCTTCTAGTACACTTACACATATGTCTTGGGATGTTCCCCTTGATTTTTTCAGAAAAAAAATATTTTATAAAGGTCGTTTACTATAGTCAATAAGCCCCCCTACAAGAGAAGTTAGTTGATACCGACAAGATTTTGAGTACAAACAAATATCATTTTATAAAAAACTCACTATGTTAGGAGCTTTTTGAAAAAATGAGCAGGGTGAAACATTTGTAGAGACTCTTTTAAAATTAGATTCTGAGAGTTGAGTAAACCTATGACGATAAGTAACAAAGGAGTTACAGCCCGTTTACCAAGAGGCAAAGCTGCTGTCTTGGGACAGCAGGGACTGAAGTGCTTGATTTTGGTTATAACGTTTGATTTGTAATAAAGTAAGTCAAATGGCTTGCATAATTGAAAACTAGACTCAGTTTAGATAATCTTAGGATCAGGAAACGCGTGATTTTATGGGAAAACAAGGGAGATATAGCCGATTTACGACACAAGTTTTCTGAGAAACTGTTTTGAACAAATCCAAAAATGTTTTTGCATAAACCAACACCTAAAACTTATGATATGGAATAGAAGACTTAAAATAATAAGAGTAGACATGTTTAGCTTTGTTTAGAGAGTCTCCCCAAGAAAATCGGCTTTAAAATGAGCTAGATACGCTTGATTTAAGTTAGACTTATAACTACATAAAACTAGTTTCAATCTACTTTTACTTTAAGTATTAAAAACCCTTTTCTTAAGATTTTGACATATAACTTATAACTACCAAGTACTATATTAATATGGAATTTCATAATCATATGAGGCCTCTTCGGGGTGTCGTATCAACGAGTTATGGATTTACGATTTAAAGTGTTCTAGCTCCTCATACGTTCACTACATGACCTCTAAATTATGATAGCCCGAACGATAGTATGATGTTATTTATAAAAGGCAAATAGTCAAATGAAACTTTAAGGATACTTTATATAACAACATAAGAATCTATGTTCAACATTATAATCAAAGTCAATAACTTTATATTATCATACTTTATTCTAAGGCATGATCACTATACTTTCATAAGTCATCGTTAAATCTTGTGATCTCGCAATACACCATCTATCGTTATAATCCACTACTAATCACTACGGTGAGTTCATAGCCCCATTTTTATACGATTACAATGATTTATAACAGTTGGGGTGAGAAACATGCATTGTTTTTATATTTGGACGCAAGTACACTTTAAACAAAATTACGAGTTTGCCTAAGTAGCTATAACCTACTATGCCCATAAATCATGAACTGTTAATTACTGGATTGTAAGCGTGAATGTTATGAATAGATCTATTTGGGATTGACATCCCCGTTCGGGTGAGTAGCGCTCACTAGTTTCGGAGGTACCGAAACGACGAATGTATACCATGTCGGAACAATTTGGATGTTGCGGGTTGAACATCTACACAGGCATAATGTTTACATTAATTTGCATACACATATATGTTGTAGCTCCAGTGTCATGATCTTAGGGAATCGTAATTACTTTTGTGATACTGTATTTGTTACTTTATCATACACTTGGAAATCTTGCGGTCCTACTTTATACATTACTTAAACCTGTGAATTCACCAACTTTATGTTGACGTTTTAAAGCATGTTTTTCCCAGGTCAATAAGGTACAAGAAACAAGGATACATTGGTGGTAATCATTTTGGGGAGCCAATTTGCTATAAATATTTAAATGCATTACATTTTGGAGTATTTTTTATGTATTAGAATCGTTACATTTCACGGATGAACAAGTTAAGATATCGGCTTATGTAACGAACAAGTTTATTAAATTCAATGTATCATTTTCAAACGGCTCATATAGAGGTCGTTCTCATATCTTGTGCTATTGATCTATAAAGTAACACTCTATGACCCTTATTCTGCTGCGACTCTATTTGGGGGTGTTACAGCTCGTCCTGAACTTTCTTGAGTGTCCTGTCCGAGAACTTGTACAGCTCATCAGCCCGCATCACTCGTTTCTGTTTGACCAAGTCTTTATAGATTACCCCAGGTGGTTTGTATGGTGGAGTGTAGAGTTCTTTGAATTCGATTTCAGGAAAGGTCTATTGAGGTAGAGTGATGTTAAGGTTCTTTTGGTAACTTTCTATGCCAAGCTAAAGATCCTCGACTTAACATTTGATGATGAGACTTCTTGTGAACATACGAAGACCCACAATAAAGTCAACAATGTCACTTTTGTTGAGATGGAATAGCTTGTGTTGAACAGCAAGAAGCAACATGTCCTCAATGTCGTTCAAGTGTAGATCCACGAAGTTACCTTCTTTAAACTTGCAAAGCTGTTGATCAGCTCTTTTCACCACAGCTTCTTCCAAGTGACCATATCCATGTAGTTTCTTGACACTAACACTGTTCACACCAAGAATTTTCTGAGTGGAATAGACATTATGCTTGGAAAATTTATTCATTTGAGATATGTACCAAAGCTTACGCCTTTCGCACCAATGCTTGATCCCCTTTGCAGCATCTTTGTCATACGCATGCTTGATGGTACTCCAAAGCGTAGGGACCATGTCTTCAATACCTACAATATCATACCGAGCTGCTTTTGTCTTCGTGATTGATGTAGTGTACGTTCTCTCTGGATCAAAAGATTTCAGATACTCTAGATCGTTGTTGAAGAAGTAATCAGCGGCAACGGTTAGATGGCCTAGGCGACCTTGTAGGGGAAGAGGTTTGGACAGGTCGAAGGGGTAACGATCTCCTTCTGGATTGTTCTAATCAAGTTTCTCTGTCAATGCATTGAAACACTCCTGGAAGTTGTACTCAAGTTTGATGCTGCTAGTACATGTACCTTTTAACAGATCATAAGCAGATCCTAGCAAGAGATCTTGAGTAAGATTATCAATCTTGAGTTGATTCAGCACATACTTAGAGAAGTCGATAGGAGTGGCCATGAGATCGTTGAATGTAAGAGGATCCTTTGTAGTAGAGACCATTTGATTGAACCAAGGCTGTTCAGGTTGACCAAGTACAACTTGACGCTTGTTCCATTCCGGATCAAGATTAGGAGGCCTTGGAGGTTGCTTGAACCATTTCGGGTTAGGTATCTTAGATGTCTTGGGTTCAGAAGTACCTTGTGGTTGATCATCATCATGAACCACATCTTCACCCGCATTATTCATTACCACCTCAGCAATAGGTTATTCAACTGGTTCCTTTATAGAAGCAGACTTACTAGTTTTAGAGCCTTTTAATGGAGCTTTACCTTTTGGGGTTTCCTTGGTAGAGGATGGTTTCTTTGAAGACTCTGACTTCTTGGTTATTCTCATCTTTGTCTTCTTACCCTGGTTTGGTCCAGTTGGAGGGTCTTCATCATCAATATCATCATCATGCTTTCATTTATGGTCCTTGACTGTGTTAGGCAACTCCCTTATACATTGCATTTTTGTCCTCTATCAAAGCTTCCATAAGAGCATGGTACAGTCTATGATTAGCAGGATTTCTGTTGAACGACTTGTTTTCATGCATGGTTTGGTAGAGATCGCTTTTCTGATCATACTCTTTGAGAGTTGCCTTATCTATAGACTTGATAGTATACTTTGGCATCTTTTACTTCTCTGCTTGTTACTTCTTAATCTTGAGAATCTCTGAAGTACTTTTCTCAGATTCTTATTCAAGGTTAATTGTTGGAGTCTAGATCTTGCTTGACTCGAGAGTTGGCTTTACAGAGTATTTCTGAATAAGGTCTGTAGTGTGTCTCTGTAGAACCCTTTGAAGATCATCATCGATTTTAGTTCTAAGATATTGTTCAACAACCGTTGGAACTTGTGACTTGAGAGTCGCAAGAGATTTTGTAAAGTGATCTATTTTCTTTAGCTCGGATACATCCTTTTCTAATTTTGCAACTCTTAGCTGAACAGCAGAGAGTGCATCAGATTCAGGGACAGCAGAAGTGATGATTGGAGCATCGGTTGTGATTAGTGGTGAAGGGATTGGTGTTGTTGTTTGTTGTAGAGGTGCAGGTGCAATAGTAGAGATAGGTGGAGGAGGTAAAGTTGTTATTGGTGCTGCTGTAGAAGTTTCTTGTACTGGTGTGAGGACAAAGGGCTCAGAAATCATAGACACGAGTACTTTAAGCACAGATGGAGACTGGATATGTGGAACTTTAGATTGAATCTTAATATCCAATAACGAGTTGATCTCTATATCTGTAGTATCCTTAACAGTACCAACTAAAGAATTATCAGATGAAAGGTTAAGAAATTGGTCACCAAAACCTGAGGATGCCGATAAGCTAGAGCTTGTTGGAGGAAGTTCAGCTTTCTTAGGAGCATCCTTTATTTCTTCAGTCTTTTCAACATCTGCTTAGGCCACATCAGATATTTTTGCATCACCTTTTTTAGAATCTTCAACTTCAGCATTTGTCATCTCTACATCCTCATCTTTGCGCACACGAATCTTATACTTATAGATTTCATCTTTATCAGATTCAGTTTCATCATTAGTATCTTGAGTATCACTTATATGAGCATCTCCTTCGTCATCAGCATCACCCTCTTTATCATCCTTCTCTTCATCATCAAGTTGGTCTTCTTCTGAGTATCACTTTCTTGTTTAGATCCCCACTCAAGAATAACTTTTTCTTTAGTTATAACCTTTTCCTCATCGGGAACCCCTGGTTTAGTACCAGTTCCTTCACTTGAGGTAGCAGAGACGACTATGGACTCATCGGGAACCCCTGGTATAGTACTAGTTCCTTCACTTGAGCCTCTAGTACCTGGCTGAATCTTGTTGGTCTTCTTGCTTTCTTTAAGAGCTTGCATAATGTCTGCAGCTTCTTTTTCATCAAGAGTTAAGGATTACACACCTTTGAGCTTAGGCTTTGAAGTGGATGGTTTTGGCTTTGGAGCACTTGGAGTGTCTTGAATGACTACACTTCTAGAACTTTTGCTAGCAGTCTTTTTCTTTGCAGATTCAAGGACAGATTCTGTCACAATCCTTTCATGAGTAGCATGGACTTGCTTTGCTGCTTCTTCTTCTTCATCTTCAGCTAAACTAATAGATTTACCTAACTCTAAATCAACGTCTGGATCAGGAATAATATTGTCATCAGCAGAAATTGTGACTGTCTTCTTAACCACTCTTCTACTAGTAGTCTTCCTCTTTATAGGTTTATGTTCAGGTTCAGACTCTTCAGATACATCAACAGTTTCCTGAGAGTCATCAACGGTCTTCTTTCCTTATGAACATTTGCCTCTGCTCTTCTTGGGGGAATCTGGCCAGTGGAATACTTGATGAACATCTATTAAGACTCTGACTGCTTGATTGCATCATTCATCATCACATCAGGAATAGCAAGTCCATATTCCTGATAGTCTTCTCCTATTCTGACAAACTTGAGTCGGCTTACAATACCATCATCCTTGATTGTATGATAGTGTTGATATTTGAGGTTGGAGAGAGACTTGTGTTGTTTGAGGAAGTGATTGATGATAACTTTGGTGAATCGGGGGTATGGCATATTTTCACGTCTTGATTTTCTCTCCCTCTTGTGATCAATCTGGTAAGCAAAGTCTTCCCAAATCAACTCAGGATAGTCAACATTCTCTCTGTAGAACATGCCCCACATAATATCAATCCTGGATTTTCAGAGTCTGTCATTGCTTGCGGCCTTCCCATAGAGACATTTGTTGATAATTACTGCTAGAGTTCTCCATGGCTGACTCATGTGATCCACATATATGTTGGTGTACTTGTCAAGTGGACTTTTGTAGCCAAGGTCAATGAGGAAGGTGAGGGTATTGTCATCATTTTGTAGCTTAGTGAATTCTTCACCTTCAACTCTTGGACAGATATCCAGAATCTTTCTAAAGACTTCAGCATCGAATCTGCACTTCTTGTTGGCCAAAAGGAATTCATAAGACTCTATGCCTTGGACCTTCTTGATTGTGCACCAGAACTTCTGCATAAAGATTTTGGGAACATCTGCAGAGATAGTGAAAGCCGTGAAGCATGTGGAGTTCTTGATAATATCAATGACAACTTGAAATGTCTCTTCCTTTTATGGCACAGTAGTTTCCAGTCTCAAATTGGTAGAGCTTATCTTGACTCTTTCCGCAGATGGAATCCACTTTTCATCACGAGTAGTCACTTATTGAATTTCTTGTGGATTCATGATTCTGCTTAATAATTAACCAATACAATTTATATACACAACAGATATATTCTACTGATTAGCCTGGTTATTCTTGATGGTATGATTGATTTAGAGATAAGTTATGATTTGGTTTCATGCAAACATGATCGAATTACTACACTTTATGAATAAGTCAACTAAGGTCAATTGTCAAAGTCAACAGAAAAAGTCAACAAGACATCTCCAAGGGAACTTAGGACACACATTCAATCAGAGAGCAGCAAAAACACATTCAAGTATGGCCAGCTATGAAGTATGACACCATAAGTAAGTATTACACAAATTTTAAAAAAAATTGGGCAGAGTTTCCTTTTATGTTTTGTCATATTTCGCTTGGAATATGTATCTGTACATATTTTGCTTGGTTTACACATTCCGCACAGAAACTGCAAACATGTTTTGCACAGAAAAACCTAATATGTTTCGCGTAGCCTAACATGTTTCGCACAATTCAAGGCAGACATGTTTCGCTCAATTCAATCCTAACATATTTTGCACGCCTCAAGAAATACTTAATTTAGATTTTACCAATTAAAAACCTATAAGAATTTCTAACAATCATCACAAATTCAATAATAGCACCACATAATCAATAATCACAAGATTAAACAACTTTTTGAGCTTGAAATCCTACATACGCAAGGGTTTTTTTTAAAAGAGAAACACTTTAATCATATAAGAGACATCTAGTAGGGTCAAAACAACCACATAGGAACATGAAATAGCTAACAAACACACTTTGAACACCACACAATCAAACTTATACAATTTTAGATATGACAAGCCTAAAAACAACTTTTCCAAGTAAAAGGATTCTTAGGAGGCAAGAACATGTTCTAATAGCACAAGGACGCTCATAAGAGGCTACCTAACACAAACCCACATCTAATCTACCACTGACACATGTTTCACTTTATTCAATCTTACATAAATCGTCAAATCTCACACATGGTTAGGAAATATTAAGAACTGTTTCACACGTATCTAAGACGCATCCTAACGAACAAAATCCCTCAACTAATTAGACAATAACCTCAACTTTTTACTTATGAACCCTAATTCGTTTTAACTGATTAAGAGTGCAAAAATGAGATATAACCTAATTCGTTTTACCAAGATGATGAGAAATGTATTAGGAATGAGTAGGTGTGTACCTTGTGCCTTAAAAACGAGTTTTGATTTTCAAGTTTGAAGGAATCGAAATGTGTAAGAGAGTTTGGGGGTGTTTGGATTTTATGAAAAAGGTGTGTGATCAAAATGTGTTAGAAACTAATATAACCGGTTGAGTTTTGTAAAATGACACAAATGGTCCTTGTAGTTTCAGTCTTCTTCTATTTTCCATTTAACTTTAGTTTTAGGTTTAACCAAGTTATAGAAGTGACATACTTAGCCCCTAAAGTTTATAACTAAGATTCTAAGTCCTATATTTTGCCATTTAGTCCCATAAAGATTAAATTCAATAACATTATAAGACCAATTGAGTTACAAATACATTAACTCCATTTTAATTGATAATCCATTATTGATAAACACTTTTTCCATTTATTCCGAGATGACTCTTTGAAAAATCATTTTTGAAAGAATTTGACTATTTTTCCCCCTCAAATAATGTCCCGTTTTCTATTTAAAGAGTTGTAGACATTGTTTGAGTGATAGAAAATTCTTTGAAAATATTTTCAGATGAGAAACTGATATGTTTAATTATTTTTCAAAAAAAACAACACCAATAAAAACAAGATTTCTCTCGTTTTACATAAATAAATGCACTGACACGTACATCTATTTGATTAGATAGCACAGATTGTGTTGCAAAGTAAACACAAGCCTTTGAATGAATATGAAGTAATTCATTCCCGAGAAAAAATAATTTCCCGTTGAGAGGTCAAGTTTTCTTTTTGGTGAAATACTTGCCTTTAAATTGAAGATCGGGTTGCTATCTGAAATAATAGCAAGCCATTTGACATGTTTTGAAAACAATTTGAACTTCTGCTCGAACTTCATTTACAGCCTCGTATCATTATTGAATGACATTTCTAAGGTCGTAAATGTTATCGGTTTTTAGAAGACATGTCATGGACAGCATATTTTTATATTTTCTGATTTTTTAATTTTGTATTTTCTTTTTGAAAAATTTATATAAAATGAAAAAAAAAATTGGGTTTTATTGATTTTCTTATATACATATAATACAGAGGATATTTGAAGAGTTTACCACCATTACTCTTCCTCTTCGTCTGCCAGTTTTTGAAAAGTCTCAAAGGGCATACTTCTTATTTCAAGCTTGTTGATGAGAAAGTCAAGTCGTTCTAGTGCTAAAGGCTTAGTGAAAATATCTGTCAACTGATACTCTGTTTTGACAAAATACAGCTCAACCACCCCGTTCTCCACTTGCTCCTTGATCAAGTGATTTCTGATGTCATTATGCTTGAATCAGGAGTGTTGGACGTTGTTGCAACATAAAGCAATGGCACTTTTATTATCGCAATACAGGTGTATCTTTTTAACACAAGGCTATAGTTAGTTAATTATAATCGCATCCAAAGTATTTGAGCAAAACATCCTGACTAGGCAATGTATTCAGCTTCTGTACTAGATATGGCGGTGCATACTTCTATTTCTTTGATGACCAGCTCACCAATCTATCACCTAATAGTTGCATACTTTCAGACGTACTTTTTCTGGTATTTTGGCAACCCACATGGTCAGCATCTGCAAAAGCTGTTAGAGTAATGCAAGAATCCTTTGAATACCACAGACCCATGTTTATGGTTCCTCTTAGGTATCGAAATATTCGCTTAACCGCATGTAAGTGCTTTTCGGTAGGCTTTGCTTGATACCGGGCACATATGCACACAGCAAATACAAGGTCTGGTCTACTGGATGTGAGATACATAAGGGTGCCAATCATTCCACAATAACGTGTAGGATCAACGGCTTTCCCTTATAGATCTTCTTCTAGTTTGGATTTCTCCACCATTTGAGTATCCGTTGGTTCACAGGTTTCCATATCATATTTTTTAAGTGATTCAAGAGCATATTTGGATTGGTTTAAAAAGATGTCTCTAGGACTCTGAGAAATCTGTAATCCTAAGAAAAATGATAGTTTGCCCATCATCGACATCTTGAACTTTGAACACATGATTTTATAAAATGATTCACAAAGATCAGGTTTAGTGGAGGCAAAAATAATATCATCGACATAAATTTGTACCAGTAATATGTCCTTGACATCTCTTCTGACGAATAATGTTAGATCAACGGTTCCTTTGGTGAACTTCTAGGATAGTAGAATTGATGAGAGTAAATCATGCCAACCCCGTGGCGCTTGTTTCAAACCGTAAAGGGCTTTCTTAAGCTTGTAAACATGGTTAGGATTCTCTAGATCTATAAACCCGTCTGGTTGAGTAACGTAGACCTCCTCACGCAGTATGCCATTTAAAAACGCGGTCTTCACATCCGTTTGGTAGACGACCATGTTCATATGAGCAGCGAATGCAATACAGATACAAATGGCCTTGAGTCATGAAACTAGAGTAAAAGATTCCTCAAATTCTATGCCTTCTTCCTGACGATATCCCCTCGCTACCAAACGAGCCTTTTTTCAATACACCACCCAGTTCGTCTAGTTTCACCTTGTATATCCACTTCAAGGTAATAATCATAACA
>BQNB010190906.1:0-11741 GCA_026074375.1 Tanacetum coccineum | reverse complement strand
AAGCTATTTTTTATAAAACTAAAAACTATTTTTTTGTATTTTCCTCAAACTTTTTTCTATTTTTTATTGATTTTTTAAGATTTTTGCTTTCGAAAAATGATTAAAAATAAGATAAAAGGTAGAAAAATCTGAAAAATTCAGGATAAGTCCTAAACACTAGCAGGATTATAAGAAAAATAAGAAAAACCAAATTGATTAACGAATAAGCCCTCAAACTAGTTTATTAAGCTACGACTTTTTAATAAAAAGGAAAATGAAAACGTTTATAAGTATTTAAAAGAAAGAAACTATGACGGATGAGCTAATGTAGCAAACTGGTTAAGGTGTTGGTGTTGTGTGTGGGAGGTCGTGGGTTCGAGTATGGCTAACCCCTTTTTGCACCTTTTTTTTATTTTTTTTACTTTTATAAAAAACTAAATACTAAGACTTTAAAAGGACACAAAATTAAGCAACTTTAATAAAGATAACCTATACTGAAACTTAATAATAAGCTCTATAACAGCTTATCAATAAGCTGTTACAGGAAGTTGGTGTTTGGCCTTGGTTTCACTAAATAAGCTATAACCTACTCAAATTAAGCTCAAATGGAAAAGCAAAAAGTGTTCTAGGCAGCTTATGATGAGCTTAATCTATAAATGCAAAGAAATCTAAGCTAGAAGTACTCTTAATCAGCTAAAATTAAGCATGAAACTAGCTAACTCAGTAAATAGTGCATTAAGTACAAAATCTTAATAAGCTATTAAGCTCAAAAGATAAAACTAAACTATAAGCCTCTACAAACTAGCTAAGCTACTTATATTCTCTCTATTTAAGCCATAAAAACTACTATCTTAAGCTAGAATTAAGTTTTTAAGAAACTAAGAATTTAACCTACTGTTTTTGGTGATTTTGGCTTTTAAGCTGAACTTTGACAGCAAAATTTAAGCTAGAAAATAAGCTAGAAACCTAAAACTAAGACTTATTCTAAATTAAGCTATAACTAGACTTAATATTACTTGAATCTAAGATCCTAAATCTATACTATAATTAACTAAGAATTAAGCCAAAAGTAGCAGTAACAAACTGTGACAGCACTACTAACCTTTTGGTTTATACTGGTGCACTTTTGCAAACAAGGCAACACAAAGGTGCAGGTTTCCTAAGGGAAACCTTGCACTTAGACACACTCAATTTGTGTGTATAAACACAATGCAAGCAAGATCCAATCCTTAAGGGCTTAGATCAACAATTGCACAAGTAAAATTTAGAGAAAAATTCCCCTGGTGCTAGATCCAACATTATAAACCATAACTTTTTGATTTCTTAAAACTAACTTCTAAAAATTAATTCCCTATTGATCTTAAGCTAAAACACAACTAACTCAGGTGATTTGATCAAATTAATTTGACTTTTACTAGTCAAACAAGCTTATGCCAAACACCCCTATATCACTATGACAGGTTTAAGAAAAACTTTTAAAGTGAAATCTAATGAACAAGTACTAAATACCAGATTAAAACTAGCTTAAAACAAACTTACTTATCATGAATTAACAACTAATTAAGCATAATTTTAGGATCTACACTAATTTAACTAATATTTTTGGTTTTTTATAGATTTTAATGACAGAAATTTAAACTATAGATCTAATGGCTATAAATCTTAAAACAGATGAAAACTAATAACTAATTAGCAATTATAAGCTAGTTAAGACATAAATAAACACTAATAAGCAACTTTAATAAGCAAATAAGCAATAAGCAAGTATGTAAGTGAAAATTTAAGCTAGAATTGAAAATGAACAAGAAATTTAAAGGTAAGACTTACTTTATCCTCTAGCTAAACAAGAGGTCCAATAATGGCAGCTACAAGCTCCCTAGCTTATTAATAAGCTAGGGTATAAGTCCTTGGGATCTCTTCCAAGTTAAGATCCCCTTCCAAAAGCTCATATCCAATAAAGTCCATAGTGATTGTAAGTTAATTGATTTAAGGTTTAAGTAAGAATAATTCTGAATTGATTAAGCTCTATTTCAGCTTATAGACTGAAAGAGCTTTAAATGAGCTTATTAGCTTATTAAGACAATTTGGCTTATTAAGAGAGCTTATGAAAAAGAAATTTGGAGAGATTAAGTAAAACTGAATTTCATTAAAAACTTGCTTACAATACCTTTAAAAGGAGAATTACAATATTAAAACAACATTAAGCTAGGAATTAAAATTTTAAGCTACAACTAAATTAAGCTACGTCTAGATGTGTGTGTGTGAGAGGTGAGGATCTATTTATAGCCTGCCTTGGATCCTTCTAGCCTCTTGCCTTGCTCTCCAATCCTTCTAATCCTGGCCAATCATTTCTTCAATCATTTGATCATCAATTGTGGCCGTTTGATCAAATTATGCACTCAAGGATTGCCAAGCTGTCATTCCTTGATGTGACAGCTTGTGCTTTCTTTGTGAGTGAGTTTAGCACAAAAACCCACATTCCATTGTGCTTTTACCATTGCTACGTGGCATGAGCTTGGATAAAGGAAGACTTAGAGCCCTTGTTTGACTAATCTCTCCCTGTTTGTGTTAGTGAGCTCATGAATTGACCTAAGCACCCTTTAATTTGAAAAACCCCCTTGATTTACCCTGGGTTAATGTTAGAGACGAAGGGTGAACAGTAAATTGATTTGGCGCCTAATTTTTCGACAGTTAAATCGGTTATAGATTGAGGAAAATGCAATTCTAGCCCTTCTCTTTTCTTTTCCCTTCTTTTCTCGTTTATAAAAGGGTTTGGGAATTTGCAAGTTTGGTCCTTGTGGTTGTTATAAAAAGAAATGGGCTAAGGTTTTGGGCCTAAGGATCCGGGCAAGGCCCATTTGGGTTTTTAAGGCCCAATAAGCTTTCCTAGGCCCAATAAGGGAGGAGGGGACATTTTTGGACTTTTGTGAGAGTTGAGGGACCAAAGTGAAACATTTTGAGGATTTATCCTTTTGTGTTGACTTTGTTTGACCTTTCATTAACTGAATTTGACTGAAGCTTGACTTTTCTGGCTTCGGCTTTGATTCTTTGGCTTTTTTTTGCACTCTTCTGATTTTCGTGTCCGTGTTTGCTTCTTTTTGACTGTTTTCTTGTGATTTTTGACTTATCCGTACCTGCACACACAAAACACAAATACAAGCATAATTTTGCCATTTTTGTTCTGTTTTGGGTTTAATTGGGTTATTTTAGGTATTAACGGATATGTGTATTTTACACTTATCAAGGAGGCTCGCCTCTTCCTTTCTCGTGTTTCGTGTTTTGTGGTTTATGTCCAGGATTGTCCTGGATTTTGAAGACTCTCGTGCTCATGGTTTTGTCCATCATCCACTCGATCTTCAATCCTTCACATGTTTATATATGGGAATCCGATATCCTAAATCTTATTGATTTAACGTTTATCTATTAGCATAATTAATAAACGGCTTTAGATTTGCGTAGAGACCCCTTAATATTTGGATTATGCCTTGAAATTAGTATGGGGGTGACAGTCTCACATTGAGGATAATGTGTAGTTCTAGTATGGGGGGGGGATCTTTCGATTCGATCTTACTTGCATTTGCCTTGTCTTCACGTAACCCTGTTTTTCCAAAAATAGCAAAAATATGCCAAAATTAAAAAAATTTCAAAAATAAAATAAGTTTTTTGACACAATGTTTTGTCTTTCTAAGGAGTAAATTTTGACTTGATCGATCATGTTGCGCTCTAGCTTGCCCCTTAATTTATATAAATTTAAGCTTTTGCCAGCCTTTTATACAAGAAGCTTTAAAACACGAAATCTAGCTTGAAAAGAGCTAAGAGTTTGCAAGTTTCCATGATAGACTTTAAATATGCTAAGCTTGGTTTATTAGACTAAGCATTCGCGGATCTTTTTATTAAAGAATTTAAATTTGCGAAGAACGAGAAATGATAAAGTTTTATATAAGTTGGATGCTAAACATAGATTAGTTCATTCTCTTTAAGGCTCATAGAGGTTAATTGTGATTTTTTGCTCCCACCAGCTTAATAAACATTATATAATAGTTGAATAAATAAAGTTACTTTAGGTTTATGCGATTCTTAGTTTAGATCACTTCATAGAGATTCCTTCTGGTGAAAGTAAGGTACACATCGAGGTTTTGTCAGTGTTGTGGGGAAATAGGCTACCAATTCTTGACGGCTCGCTACCGTTGTCTAGGTAGTTAAAAGACCACAGGACTTGAAATTTGGCTAATAATAATAAGTTATGTAATAAACCGAATCCGAAATAATACCACTACCTCTTGCCGGCTCACAACCGAAGTAGTAGTCGTTTAAAGGGTGGAGGTAATGATAATAAAATTGTGGGCTGATAAAAGTTTACTACATCTTACCGGCTCACAACCGATGTTGCAGCCATCTAAAAGGTCAAGGATCACCGAGGTCTAAATAAGACTCCTGGACCATGGTCGGCTCGCATACCGATGTGGCAGTTGTTTAAAGGACAAAAGTTTAATAATGTTGCAATAATAATAATAATAAAGCCAAATTTTGACTCCGAGGTTATTTAAAAAAGATAACCCCTAAATCGTGTGAAATTAGAACCTTAATTTGGACCTTATTCTCACCATATCGTCACTTTAGGAAAGGATTTCAAACTAATTATGGTCTAAACCGGTTTTACTTTATATGAATAAGTCATTAATTTATTTGTCAAAAATAACAATAATAAAATCTTTAGAGGATTTAGGAAATAAGGGAGCGGAAAGTAACTATGCATCCACAATTAGCATTTATGATTAGTGTTAGCATCTTAACTTGTATTTAACAATGATTTTATTTTTAAGCTTGGCTTGGGGCGGGTGAAAAATCAAGTACGATGAATTTATCCTTTGTAGTGTTTCTTGTTCTATAAAGTTATGTTGTGTATGAATAATAATATAAAAAGGGTAAAACATGGTGCTTTTTAAAACTAGTGATTTTTTAATCTCCTTAGATGAACACTTAGCTACTTTTCAAGGTAATTAGTCTAAGGGGGTTGAAATTTTTGGTTTTCTAAGTTTGTATTTATGGCATTGCGTGAGGGCACGACAATAGCTTAGTATGGGGGATTTTGGTATGTGCTTAAAAACACATACTTTTTACCTAATAAAACAAGCTAAAGAGACCAATAATGACCAATAAATACAGAAAAATGCATTGTATTCGTTTGTATTGTGAATTTTGTCTTGCAGGTAACGGATATTGCACAAAAGGACAAAAAACAAAGCATAAACGGACAAAACCAAGCACGGGAATGGAAAGAGTACGAGAAATAGAAGTCGAAGGCATATACATTATTAATGGGCCAACCCGTACCTATTTTATTGGGCCGGGTCAGCCCACTAATCTTGTATCTATAATATCCATAAGCCTTAACCCATTTAAAAACCATAAACCCATTTCATATCTACTCAGCCCAAGTCCAAACGAGTCAACACCCATTTATAAAAGCTCGGGTCAAACATATAGTCAAATCATGTACTGTACATCTTCCCTAAATTGATTTTCCCTCCCTCGTTTAACCCAGGGTAAATTCACCTCAATCACACGCTCGCCACTTGTTTCTAGAAGCCAACCTGACGCAAGCAGTGACGTTTTGAGGATTGACACGCTGGCAATCCGCGCTAATGATTGGTAATGGGATGTGGCATATGATCAAGGGCCAAGAATGAAAAACTTGGGGAAAAAGAAAGAATGGATGGCTATGATGAGAGCTTCTCAAACTCCTCACACAACAAACATACCAAGGACCTAGATCCTCCTGCTATGGACTATAAATAGAAGACCCCTCATACAGCTTGGGGAAGAGTTTTTTTAGTCGTTTTTGGCTTAAAGTTTTAGCTTATTGTTCTTAATTTGTAATTTCCTTTTTCAAAGTATTGTAATGTTTTAATCATTAATAAAATTGCAGTTTTGTCTTAAATTATTGTAAATTCAGAATTTATCTTTATGCAAATTTGTTAAAAATGTATTTGGAATTAACTTAATAAGCTCAATAAGCCCTTGTCATAAAATACGCTAATCCTTATTCAGTTAAGTTAGCCTATAATTTAACTGAATAAGCAGTTCACTCAAATTCACCAAAAAGTTCTTGAAAAAAGCCAATAGGAAGATAAGCCAGATTTAGATGGGCTTATGGGGCTTATTCTTAGCTTATTTATAAGCTAGCTTGTTGATTAAAGCTCTATAGAGCATTTAGTCCATGTTTAGCTGGGACAAAGGTACTCATCATTTTTCACTTTTTAGCTAATTATCTAGTTTAGCTTAATAGCCTGCTTATGTCTGCTTATTATTGCTTATTCTGTGCCCATTAGTGCTTATTCTGTCCTATGCTACCTTTTATGTTTAGGTCTCAGTAGCTTTATCAAGTAATTTAGTTATTTGTTCATTTTGAATCAAAATCTGTCTTAAAATAGTCATAATAGCTTTTTAGTTTAGCTTATCTCTAAGTGCTTAATGTTTCTAAATTTTAGCTTATTAGTCCTTAAATATCTTAGTTATTAAACTATTTTCATGATTGATAGCTTATTGAAGTCTGTGTTAGCTGAAAGTTGGATTTAATGTTCTTAAAGGGGTGTTTGGCACAAGCAGCACTAACATGTGTTAGTGCTGCATAAGTCACCTTGGCATTTTAAATCAATTTTAACAAGCTTAAATTTAGTCTATAAGTCAGATTTAACAAGTTTTTAAAGTTCAAATAATAAGTTTAAGGTTTAATCTATTCATGGTTTGAATCTGTAGTATTAGCAGTTTCATTTTATAGCTTATTTGATTAAATCTTATTTAGGTGCTATTTTGTGTCATTTTCATGTTAGTTTTGAGTATAAAATGCAGTAGAATAAGTTTAGTTTAAGTGAGTAATTGTCATTTTTGGTTTAAGTCATAATCTGTCATAGTTCTTAAGTCTAATTTTCAAAGTTCCTGCAACTAGTTTTCATTAGCTAAATTAGATTAGGTTAAGCTTGATTTAAGGTCTGAAATTGTTAGCATAAGCTCTCTAGGGTACAAGCTTGATCTGTATTAACTTTTTGAGTGTTTACAATAGCTTTTTCTAGCTTAAATTTAGGGCTAAAAATTAGCATTTTCCAAAAACAAGGTTCAGTATATACTGATTTTGATCAGCATATACTGACCTTTTTAATTTTTAATTTTCTAGCTTATTTTTAGTTCAAAATTCTTAAAATGAGTTTTTATGTATTAATTAGTAGGTAGACTTTATCTGTTTTCAGTTTTTAGGATTTGATATAAGCTTTTTGAAGCTTATTTTTGTGTCAAAAGTTATGCTAAAAGCTATCATAATTCCCTTTAAGTCAAAAAGTTGTACAAACTATTTAAGGTCTTAATGACCTTATCAGCTTATTATGTGTTCTCAATTGTGGCCACTTGTGCTTATTAGGATTAGCTTTGTGCTTATGTTTAGCTTATTGAGCTTTGCTTGATCTTATTGAGGTTGCTAAAAGCTTATCAGTCCTAACTGCTAAGCCTAGCAGTATTAACTTCAAGTTAGTACTGCTAATCTTGTTGTGCTTATTCCTAGCTTATTTGGTATGTTTAATTTTAGTCTTTTGAGCTTATTAGGTTTAGGTCTAGCTGGTTTTCAGTTATAGCTTTTCTTTTGTCTAATGAGCCAAATAAGTCAAAACAAATTTAGTTTTAAAACCATTTTGTTATCTGTCAGTTTAGTATAGCTTATTTCTAGCTTATTTTTTAGTTTTGTTAAAAGTCCATTTATTAAAGTTGTTAGTTTTAGCTTGTAGCTTAAGCATTTTCAAAAAAAAAAAAAATGTTTAGTCAAAAAGAAAGGCCACAGGTTTCGAACCTGTGACCTCCCCCTTTCATAGCATACGTCTTAGTACACACACTCATCACCATATGCCCTGGGGTTTTTTTTATTCATTTCTTTACACCATTAAATTCTTATTGTCACTTTAGTTTTTAGCTTACTCGAGCTTATTTGCTTATTATCTGCTTATTCCTTAAGTCACTTTTCCAGCTTTCATTTTTCATAGATTATGCACTGTCTAAAGTACTTTTCATGATTTTTCTAGATTTTTATAAATTAGTTTAGTATTTTTAATTAATTTTGTAGAATAAAATAGTTTTAATTCATAATAAATAAAATAAAAGTCAAAAAAATATAATTCTTTTTTTAAAATTATTTTTAGTCATTTGGGATTTATAAAAAATGAAAAAACATTTTTAGGGTTAAATTTTGATAATTAGGGTTTTAAGTTGCGTTTTTTAGGATTTTAATTGCTTTAATTGTTGCTTGCCTTTACATGTTTTATGCGTTTTCATTAGTAGAATTACAAATAAAAATAAAAATTTCTTAAACTATTCGAATAATGCGATCACGAACTTAACCGATTTTCAATTCACACCTCATCGGTATATGACTCGGGAAGGTTTTGAATTTTACTTTGGATAAAAGTAATCTTCTAGAAGCCTTGCGAAATACTTATTACTATATTATTATTGATAATTGGTATTTTAGTTATATATATATTATATATACTATTATATTAAAATCAGAAAGCTAAAGGTATAAATTACATTAGGTATCAAACATGGATAACCGAATTCCTATAGATCTAAAGGCGAACCTCACATTTTTTGGGTGGATTTTTGAGGGTTTTTGTGCTAGTCATACACATTCCTATCCATGAGACGCTATTAATACTTGGTTTTCATTGGTATGTGTCATAATTTTTTTTTAAATTTGGGTCAAAATTACCTTTTTATGCTGTGTTTTGATATATTACCATTCATTTTAAGGAACAAGCAAATGACAAATGAAGGAATAGTTTCTAAGGCTTATTTACCCCCACACTTAAGTTGAACATTACCCCCAATGTTCAATAGAAGTACCCGTAAAAACGAATACAGGGAAAAAAACTAGGAAAAGAAACTAGTACTCCCCTGGTTTGCTCAATAATGGAGAAGAAACATGCGATAACTGGTTAAATTGTCCTCCAAGAGTCGTCTAATGAAAACATCCTAAGATCTTCCAAGCTTCTTCTTGTCAAATATAACCTGTAAATCAAAGACAAAGACAACTACACCAAGCGTAAAATCCATGGGATAGATATAAATACAATAAGAGTTTAGGATTTTGATTCTATGAAAGCAGTAAAGATAGGATGAGAGTAATGATATAATTATAGGTTTATGCAGGTTTACAAAAGAATTACAAATCTTAAATATTGCACATTTTATTTTTCAAAAATACTTAAGATTTTTGAATTTTCACATTACTGGAGACGCGACGCCATCGGGTTTTATCCTGACGCCGTCTCCAGGCACTTTGAAAAATTCTTCTTCGTTTTTAATGAGAAATTTCCTGCACACAATTTTATTAGTCAAATCTGAAGAAAGTACTGCATAAAAACCTGGAATTAATTATTATAATCATATGACTCAAAACTGACGCGAATTAATCTAAACAATTTATTTTAAATGTTTGAATTTGGTTCTAGAAACCGGATATTTCCCCCACACTTATTTTGTTGCAAAATACCTTTGATTGCAAATAAGACGAAGTTATAAACAAACAAAGCATGATTACAAAATAATTCAAACATAATAAAACAAACCATAAAGAATTAAAACACAAGACACTCCTAAGTGCGAGAAAAGTAAATATTTGGTTGCCCCCCAAAAAGCGTTTTTCTTTATTTACGATTCTTGTAGCTAGACTCGAGTTATGTCGTCATCTCTGTTGGTGTCCAATACGCTCTTTTGATATGGTTTCACCCGTTGTTTATTTACGATGAATTCATTCCTATCTTCATCGTACAACTCAATTGCGCCATTTTTCTTGTCCTTGCATACCAAAAACGGTCCGTACAATCTCGACTTTAGTTTCCCGGGGAACAGCCCTAAGCGTGAATTGAAGAGAAGTACCTTATCACCTCTTTCATAGTTAGTCGGTGCTTTTATCCGTTTATCGTGCCATCTTTTTGTTCTTCCCGTATAGGAGATGGATGACTCATAAGCATCGAGCCTCATTTCGTCCAACTCATTAATTTGTAAGAACCGGTTTGCCCCAGCTTTCGTAAGGTCCAGGTTGCAGTTCTCAATGGCCTAGTTGGCCTTGTGCTCTAATTCGACAGGAAGATGGCACGCCTTTCTGTAGATTATTCTAAATGGGGTTGTTCCTTAGGGGGTTTTAAACGCTGTCCGGAATGCCCATAACGCATCATCTAATTTTTCAGACCAATCTTTCATGTTGTTTCTGATGGTTTTCTCAAGGATACGTTTTATTGCCCGGTTTGTGTTTTTGACCTGCCCGCTCGTCTGAGGGTGATACACGATTGAGAATCGGTGAACCACTCTATATCTTTTCATTGCTTTCTCAATTTGGTAGTTGCAGAAATGAGTACCCCAATTGCTAATAAGGGACTTTAGTATTCCAAATCGTGCGAATAGTCTCTTGAGGAAGTTTACTACGTTCCGAGCATCATTGGTGGGAAAGGCCTGAGCCTCTACCCACTTTGATACGTAGTCGATAGCTACCAGGATGTATTTGTTTTTGTTTGATAAGGGGAAAGGTCCCATAAAGTCAATTCCCTAAACATCGAATATTTCACAGATTTGGATGTATTTTTGAGGTGTTTTGTCCCTTTAGGATATGTTTCCTGCTCGTTGACATGCATCGCAAACTTGGACCAAGTTACGTGCATTGCAGAAGATATGTGGCCAGTAGAACCCGACTTCGAAGACTTTTCTTGCAGTAGTGGCGATGCCATGATGTCCTCCAGATGGTTCGCTGTGACATTGTCGAAGGATTTGTGTTGCCTCGTCTCTGGCTACGCACCTTCATATGATTCGGTCAACACACTGTTTGAATAGGAACGACTCATCCCAAAAGTAATGCCTCAAATCGCTGAAGAATTTTTGCTTCTCTTAACGGGTGGATCGGAAGGGTAGTACTCGGCTAGCTAAATAGTTAGCATAGCCAGCATACCATGGTTCATTGTTCTTGTCAGAAACTACCATTAACTGCTCCTTAGGGAATAAGTCCCTTATTTCAGCCTTGGTTAGCTCTCTAAGGTTGAGGTTTTCAAGTCGAGAGAGATGATTAGATGCTAGATTTTCAGCACCTTTCTTATAATAGATCTCGATATCAAATTCTTAGAGTAGCAGGATCCATCGAATAAGCCATGGCTTTGCGTCTTGTTTTGTGAAGAGATACCGCAGGGCAGAGTGATTCGTGAAAACGATGGTCTTGGAAAAGACCAAGTATTGACAAAACTTGTCAAATGCTAAGACGACAGCCAAAAGCTCCTTCTCAATGGATGTGTAGTTCTCTTGTACTTCGTTCATTGTTTTGCTGGCGTAGTGTATGGGCTTGAAATGTTTGTCGATCCTCTGCCCTAGCATTGCTCCGACATCATAATCACTTGCGTCACACATGACTCTAAATGGCAATGACCAATCCGACTTGATCATGATTGGCGCCTGCGTCAGTTCACCTTTTAACTTATCGAATGCTTGGATGTATTCTTCGAAGAAGTTAAGTGGGGCGTCCTTAATTAGGAATTGGGTTACTGGGCGTGCGATTTGTAAGAAGTCTTTATGAATCTTCTATAGAAACCAGTATGTTGGATCGTTTATTGAGTAGATCTTAACCTTTAGCTTGTAAAGGGTTTGTTCGTTTAGATAATTCTAAAGCAACAATAATGAAACACTGATTTAAACACCATTGATTATGCGGAAACTAATCAATAATGCTAAGAAAAACA
>BQNB010190905.1:0-11741 GCA_026074375.1 Tanacetum coccineum | reverse complement strand
ACATTGATCACATGGAAACAGAAGATGCTCAAAGTGAAGGGAGGACAAAAGATATGGTGGATGAAGACAAGGAGATTGATAAAGTTAGACTTAGTACTGAAGAAGGAGTTAGTACCGACTTTGAAAAAGTTAGTACTGACAAGCCATTAGTTAGTACTGACGGTTCCAAAGTTAGTACTGATGAACAAATTGAAGGTGCTGATGATCAAGTTGAAAGTTCTGAAGAGAAAAATGAAGGTACTAAAGAGATCTTTGAAAGTACTGAAGAGCAAAGACCAGGTACTGAAGAGAAAGTTGAAAGTACTGCTGGGCAAATAGAAGGTACTGAAGATCAAACTAAAGAAGAACTTGCAACTCCAGCTTCTTAAACATCCACTCAAACACCCACATCTATGATATTTGGTGATGATGAAACAATAGCCACACTTCTACTCAAGATGAGTAAAGCCAAAGCTATTTCTAAAGAAAAAGAGAAAGGTGTTGAGTTGAAGGATGTTGAAGAAATTGATAGACCTAGGCCTACTTCTCAAAGATCACTTCTAACATTAAAACCTCTTCCAAAGATTGATCCTAAAGACAAAGGAAAGAAGAAGATTAAAGAGGAGGATGAATTTGAAAGTGAAGATGATGATATTCCTCAAGCTGTGAAGAAATTCAAACAGCTTGAGAGTGGTGAAGAGTTGGCTAGTCCGAGATCAAACAGTTCTTGGTAAAGACTAATCAAATATGTTGATAGCTGATAGTTTTCTAAAAACTATATGGTTTATCAATGCACCATGTTATGACAATGAAGCATTGGCTAGTCCAAACACAAACGGTATTTGGTAAAGACAAATCAAATCCGTTGATGGTTGATAGTTTACCAAAAACTGTATGGTAATTAACTCACCATATTCTTAGATTTTTCTGCTCAAAGAAAGTTACTTGCTCACAAATATGATCGAGACCATCAAAACAAGACCTCCAACCAAGAATCAATTAAGAAATCAGATGATGACCTACTTAAAGCATGTGGGAACTTTAAACATTCTGAGTTTGAAGAGTAAACGTTTGAAAGACAAAAAGCAATGTATGAAAAGATAAAAAGGTCAGAATAAGATTTCATTGCTATTGAGTCTGTTTGAAGATGGATAGACTGATCAAAGAATATAAAAAGATTCCTCTAAAGGAAAAGTCTAGCAGGAATCTAAAAAGAAGTCAAGGTAAGAGGATCAAGAGAATGAGAATACAAGAAAGAGAAAGCACAGTACAAGGAAAAAAGATGAAGTCAAGAAAAAGAAGATTCAAACAAGATACTTCTCAAGATGACCCATCTGACATTGAGAAAGAAAATGATGAGCTGAGATTGTGCTTGACAATAGCTCCAGATGAGGACAAGGAAGTAGACTATGAAATACTTGACAAGAAGTATCCAATCATTGACTGGAAGACTAAGAATCTTGGCACTAAACCACAGTTTGATGAATCTAAAAGATCAGAAGAGATTAATATGAAATGTGGAACTAGAAGTAATAGGTCACAAGAGAGCTTCAGCACATTGATATGAGTGCTTTCAGAGTATGATCAGAGAAGACTTAGAGCTGAATATAAACTTGTGAGGACATATACAAGATAAGAAACCAGAAGTTTTGATATTGTTCTTATGGGGAGATTTGATAGTTTATGTTCAATCCATGATGAAAGATGAGTTTTTTGAACTCACAGCATGAATGGAAAGTAGTTAGTTTGGAAGCTTCATAGTTTTCTCAGGGTACACACTTTGATGACTGATGAAGGATTAGTCGATTCACATGCAAATAGAAAGAAGATCCTTTGAAAAGGAAATACTGATGCAAATGCTAAAGCTAAAATGGAATCTGAAGAAGACAGTACATATGGCATTGAATTGAACAAATTAGCAAGAAGTACTTGCTGATTTGGAATCTAAAGAATAAGACTGATGAAATGTGAAGGGATTAGTGTTTGGCTAACTAAAAAACACCACACAACCAAATGGTTATCAACTCACCATGCTTAACAGGTATAAGAATTGGCTAGTCTACAAGCAAACGGCTTGAGGTAAAGACAAATCAAATCCGTTTATGGTTTACAATTTACCAAAAATTGTAGGGTTCTCAACTCACCTTGCTTCTTGGTGAAGAGTTGGCTAGTCCAAGATCAAACAGTTCTTGGTAAAGACTACTCAAATCTGTTGATAGCTGATAGTTTGCTAAAAACTATATGGTTTATCAATGCACCATGTTATGACAATGAAGCATTGGCTAGTCCAAACACAAACGGTATTTTGTGTAAAGCAAATCAAATCCGTTGATGGTTGATAGTTTACCAAAAACTGTATGGTAATTAACTCACCATATTCTTAGATGAAGAGTTATCTATCCCAGAGCAAACGGCTACTGGTAAAGGAACATCAAATCCGTTAATGGCTGGTAGTTTGCCAAAAACTACAAAGCCAACTTATTAGATATAGGTAACAAAGTTGCTGAGTAGCTGAATAAGAATGTTTTCTGAATTGCTGAAAAACAAGGTTGCTGCAAATAAGGATAGAGTGTACAAGATAAGAAATGATAAAGAATGTTTGATACAGCTGAGAATCAAGCCAAACGCACCTTTGGTGCTGTCATGGCCAAACGCACCCTATGTGGGTGTTTATAACAAAACCAACTGTTAGGATTAATGTTTTCTTAACTTAGTACCGACAGTACAAATAGTTAGTACCGACAGTTATACTTAGTACCGACAGTACAAAGTATTAAGTACTGTTAGTTAGTTAGTACCGTTAGTAGAAAGTTAGTTAGTACCGTTGAGAAGATATTTAAAAGATATTTATGAGATATTTTAGAAAAAGATATGTAAGCCATTTAGGGTTATCCTTAGTATATAAAAGGATCACCTTTGGCATAGTTAGATATAGTTGAACAGAGAAGATTACAGACGAATACACAAGTTTAGCAAATCATATATCATAGTTAGCAATCTGTAATCCTCAAGAACACTTTAATAAAGTTGTTATTCAGTTGTTCATTGTTCTTCTTAGTACCTGTGTTAAGATTCCGCATTAACACATTGTATTCATAATCACTGTTTCTACATAGTCGTTTGTATTTATACATCTTGGCTATCATCCTTTATAGGCTGCAAAGATCCATTTAGTTTTATACCAGGACCTTCACCTTGTATAATCTATATAAACTGTTTGGCTTAATAATAAGCTCGGGTGAGCTTATTCAAGCCTGTTGGGCCCGTGGCCTATTAACTCTAACCCGAAAGTTCACATTTGGCCCATTAAGGGTTTCCAACTATTATAGTTTATGATTTTTGCCACAAAGAAGTGTTGTAAACTTAGATACGCTGTTTTACCATATTGGCTTATCCCATAAGCCAATAAGCCATGGTAATGGGCTTTTAGGCCCATTAAGGACCCGGTAAGGGTTTTGAGGGTATGGGCTTATCCAACATAGGCCTATAAGCATTTAAGGCATTCAATAAGCCCATAGGTTTTGCCTTAGCTTATAAATAAGCTGTTGGCCCGCATAAGTACTCGTCATTAGGTTGTTGAGCCCGATAGTGGCTCGTTAAATCCACTAGTGTTGCGTTAGGGTTTCTTTTGTAACTTGTTTAGCATGTTAAGCATACTTGTCCTATGTTTAAGCAACTTGATGGAGCTACAATCATCCCATACGAGTCTTACAATGATACTTAGCAAACTGATTAACAATATGCTAGCAGTACTAACTCTGCTAGCAGTACTAACTTCTGCTACCAGTACTAACTTCTTAAGCCTGAAAGTATTAAATTCTAACTTAGCTCGTATCATACAACCCATCAGCGAGTTAACAAATTTGTTAGAGTTTGTTTGAGCTCGTGTTGGACACAAGACGCGGCTATGGTCTTGCTAACTTATTTTGACATATCCCAAACAACCATAGTTCGCATATACTATAGTGTACACATCCTTTATTAAGCAAGACGAGTTGTTAAGTATTACGATACATGACATGAAAGTGTTTCCATTTCCAAATGAGTTATCAAACCTCTCGGCTAAATATTTTTACATGTGCATGTCATGTTTAAACATTCATGCTTATACACAAGATCTTTGTTACGTGCCTTATGGATTTTGGTTCACCATACAAGTCTACCTATGTTGTACATTATAAGACGTGGACATGGGTTGTGTCATGCTAGGCACAACCCATTTTTAGCTTGTTAACACATAATAACCGTGCCTTATGACACATGAAGAAAACATGAAACTTAAGTATGAACACAAGCTAAGACACTTACAAGGGTCCTAACTTCTTAAAGGGTAGTGTCATGTGGTGTAGTAATAAACCAGAATGGTATAGCCCAAGTCCTAGCTTAAACCCGAATCCTCCTTGTTTTCGAGCCCTTAAACGTATAACTCTAGCTTATAGATCACTAGGCTATACCTTAGACCCTTTGTTTATGAGTTGTGGTGTCGTGTTTATGCAAGTTGTGTCTCGGCTGTGGTATGACCCGAAAGCAAGGACAAAGATAATTTTTGCTAGAGTGTTGTTAAATGTGTGAGTGTGTAAACACTCTTAGTTGTGAGTCTTCCTATTTATAGAGAAAATATCTCTATACCACTTCCTAAAACCATGTCTCCTTTGCTAGAGAGGAGTAATAGTTTAAGTATACTCTTAGGTAGTTTTTAGGGAAGTTTAAGCTTGTTTAAGTACAAGTATTAATGAATTTGGTGATGTACAAGATTTAGCTAAGATTTGTGTGTATTACCCAATGGTCCTTGTGCCATGTGAAATGAAAGAAAAACAAGGCAAAGTGTGCTAGTGTTTAAGTTTTCCTTAACCTTAAACTAACTAAACATTCATCCTTAAACTAACTATGGTATGCTATGGGTTAAGGGTACATGTTGTAAGGGTATGTAAGTGATTTTTTCTCCTTCCCACACCATTGGACGCCTAGGATTTGAGTTAGGGTACACATGATTAGACAATGTTTAGATATATGAGCTTCTATGTACTTAAGTTGGTTAATAACTAAATGTATATAATGTTTGCCTTATGTTTGTACTATGTTTAATCATTAGCGACCCTTATAGGCTTAATGATACAAAAATTGTACAATTTTTGTGTTTAGGGAATAAAAGTGGGTATTGGTTTGAGTCTATATAAGTCTAGGTATTTCTCGGGTATATCTAAATGTATTTTATTGTGAAACGTAAGCGTTTTACGTAACCAATAAAAATAAAATATGAAAGGTTATAATTTATATTCTTAATAATCATATAACACTTGCTTGATGTAAACTTTAACTTGTTTGGTGTCCGTTTACGTTGGATGATGATTTTTAGTTTACGCAATTTAACTATAAGATAATAACTAAAAGCGGACGCGTAAAACCCTAAAAATAAATATTGAAAATATTTGAGTCAGGAAATGACCTGAAAATATGAAATGTTACCGTCTCCCCCCGTTAGAAGAGCCTTGTCCTCAAGGCTCAAGTTGCAACACTTGATGAAGGTATGGGTTTAGTAAAGAGATGCGGATACTTCTTTTGAAATTGGTCTTCGCATTCCTATGTGAACTCAGGACCTCTCCTTGAGTTCCATCGAACCTTGACAACTGGGATACAGCTTTGCTTCAACCGTTTGACTTCCCGATCCATGATCTTTACGGGTTCTTCCACAAAACGGAGCTTGTCATCCACATGGAGTCCTTCCAACTGAACAGCTAATGGTTCGTCAGAATAACATTTCTTCAGGTTGGATACATGAAATGTATTGTGAACTCTGCTCAACCCTTGAGGAAGCTCAAGCTTGTAAGCAACGGTTAAAATCTTTTCTAGCTGCTTGAAAGGTCCAACATATCTAGGGTTTAACTTCCCCCGTTTGCCAAAACGTACCACCCCTTTCCAAGGTGAAACTTTGAACATAACTCTATCCCCAACTTGGAACTCCATCGGCTTACGCTTTAAGTTGACGCAACTCTTTTGTCTGTCACGAGAAGCTTGCATTCTCTGCTTGATCTGAATGACTTTCTCAGTTGTCTCCTGGACCATTTCTAGATTGGTGAGTTAAACTTGTCCGACCTCGGCCCAACAAATAGGTGTGCGACACTTCCGTCCGTAAAGTGCCTCGAATGGTGCAACCTTGATGCTAGCGTGATAACTGTTGTTGTAAGAAAATTCAACTAGTGGCAAATGTCTAACCCAACCATTTCCAAAGTCGATCACACAAGCACGTAGCATATCCTCGAGAGTTTGGATAGTTCTCTCGCTTTGTCCGTCGGTTTGTGGATGGTACGCAGTACTCATATCCAAGTTAGTACCCAAAGCCTTCTGAAGTAACCTCTAGAAATTTGATGCGAACCTAGGGTCGCAATCACAAATGATTGAGACAGGTATTCCATGCCTCGTGACTACCTCTTTTAGGTACATTCTCGCCAATTTCTCCATAGAATCAGTCTCTCTCATTGGTGCTTAGATTGCAGACTTAGTAAGTCGGTCAACAATCACCCCAATGGTGTCATATCCTTGTGACGACTTAGGAAGCTTGGTGATAAAATCCATAGTGATATTATCCTACTTCCATTGGGGTATCTTGGGTTATACTAATAGACCCGATAGCCTTTGGTGTTCAGCTTTGACTTTAGTACACGTCAAACATTTGCTAACATAGGTGGCGATGCCGGCCTTCATATTAGGCCACCAATATAACTTTTTCATGTCCTAGTACATCTTGTTAGAACCCGGATGGATGGAGTATTTTGATTTGTGAGACTCGTGCATGATCACAGTCCTCAAGTTACCATAACATGGCAACCAACTCCTGCCGTTTAAGCATAAGGTTCCGTTAGCACGGGGTTCCAACTTTTCCTTCGGTATATCCTTCTTGATCATACCACCAACATCTTCGTTCTTGAGGTTCTCTGGTTTCTGTGCTTCGATCTGAGCATTCAAGATTTGTTTGGGAAGATCCAAACTAATAGTCATTACTAAGGCTCGAACTCTTAACGGTTTAATTCGCTCTTTCCTGCTCAAAGCATCAGCAACAACATTTGCTTTCTCCGGGTGATAACGAATCTTACAATCGATCTCACATTCATAATCAAAGAGCAAAACTCTAACCAACGACATTTCCTTCAATATTCAAACTCCTTTTGGTCAAGTTTGTGTTGTAGGGACTCTTATGATCGTGTGAAACATACACTTGGTTCCATACAAGTAGTGCCTACAAAATCTTTAGAGCAAAACACCACTGCACCAAGTTCCTCAATCATGGGATAGTATAATTTTTTCTCATGAATCTGCAGCTTGTCGTAATGCATAAGCAATCACATTCTCTTTTGCATTACCTACCGCACCAATCCTTTATGTGACGCATCACAATAAACAATAAAGTTCTTAGCTCCTTGAGGGAGAGCTAAGATGGGTGCGCTACATAACTTATGCTTTAATGTCTGAAAAGCTCTTTCTTGCTTGTCACCCCATTCAAAGGCGACTTTCTTCTGAGTGAGTTTGGTCACTTCGGCTGTATTGCGATTTTTGAAATCTTTTAATGAATCTTCTGGTTGTAAACGGCAAGACCTAAAAATTAACGAATCTCTATTGGAGTCTTAGGAGATGCCCAATCTTTTTATGGATTCAATCTTGGCGGGATCCACGTGAATTCCTTGACTATCAATCACATGGCCGGAGTAATGAAATTGTACCTTAGGAATCCAAAATTCACATTTAGAGAATTTAGCGTACAACTCCTCCTTCTTAAGCAATTCCAGAATTGCCTTAAGATGCTCTTCATGCTCTTTCTTGTTCTTTGAATAAATTAGTTTTATCGTCGATATAAAGCAATTATAATCTTATTCCAAGTTCTTGGTTTGCCACTCGGTTCATGAGGGTCCAATGAATACTGCAGGTAGTGCTGATTTGTCCAACCAAATGGCATCACTTGGAATCGTAATGACCATACCGAGTCCTAAATGCCCTCTTCAGAATATCCTCTTCTCGTACTCTAAGCTAATGATAACCCGATCGCAAGTCTATCTTTGTAATAAAACTACTAGTTCATTTGTAAGTTGATAAATCCAAATCATTCAATCCTTGGAGAGGATACGATTCTTCACCGTCAGTTTATTCATTCCGGTTCAGTCAATGACATTCAGAAAGGATTCGTCCCTTCTTTTTGACAAACAAGATCGGAGGCTCCCCATGGTGAAGGGAACTGTGTCTTAGAAGCCCTTGTCGGATAGTTCTTGCGAGTTGTTCCGACAACTCTTTCATTTCGGAAGGAGCAATCCAGTAGGGTGCTCGTGATACTGGTGCAGCAACCCATCAGATTTGGAATTCCACTTGTCCGAGTCTGGTGGAAAAACCCGGCAATATTTCAGGAAATACTTCAGGAAAAAAAAAATATCTTGATACGTTGGTACGTCCTCAAGTTCGCTTCTCCCTCCTAGACTTGTCCTTTCGTCTCTTTTTAGTAAAACATGTGCTAAAAAGACATGATGTCCTTTTAACAAATATTTATGAGTTTTGGTGCACGAAATGATGTTCAAATAAGTCCTGTTTCCCAGGTTGCTTCCGTCACCATGGACAATTAAGGGGGGAGGATTTCATTTCCCCAAGGAATTCGAACGATCTTTTCTTGGCCTATCAATGGACCTGTAATGGTACTTTGCCAACCAATCCTACAGATTATGTCGTAGAGCTTCCATGTTCTACGGGCATTAGTTGATGTTGATGGATGGTCTAAGTAAGTTTAATGTACAACCCGGATGATAGGGTTTATCCCATTTATTTTCCCATCGGCTTTGTAGTTCAACCTCATAATAATGGTCTAATGTAGGTTGGTGTGATATCAATTAGGTAAAGGAAACTAAATGTAGTAGATATACAAACTTTTCTATTGGCAACAGTATCAAATTTAAGGATGGCATGCGGTCGTTTTAGAATGAACGTTTACCGAACGACGTTGGAGTCTGGGTTTGTTCCCGCATTGCCCACCACATAAACCTTGGCTAGTGCATTTCCTTCCCCAACATGATTACCAAATGATTTCCATTCTTCAGCTTCGAGCCAGTCTTTTCTTTGTAAGTTGCCCCAAACAGCCGCACTCATAACAAGTGACAGCATTCTGAGTTGTCCCGAAGTTCCCACGATTGTTATTATTACCATTGGGACCAGAACTCCTACAGTCACGAGCCAGATGGCCTATCTTCTATGCCTCTTTTTACACCCGTGGGTCTTTGCGGGGAGCACGATGCGACCTTTTTTTTTTGTTGGGATGATAGTTTGCTTTTATACACGAAGGGCGATAGTGATCCCTTTGATTACTCTCCCTCTTTTCACCAGGATCTACTCAGCAGTTTAGTTTAAGCTTCCAGTGTTATTTCCAGCATTAAACTCCAACTTCCTCTTCTGCTCGGTGCTTGGGCCTGTTTGTTCTAGGTAATAGTTAGGAGGAGCTTTTTGGGTCCATTTGCTGGTATCTGTGGCAGACTCATGGTGCTTTGCTCCATCGTTCTTTGAGTTGATATGAACATTAGTTCATTTCCGAATCATGATTCAGGAATAGATCCACTCAACAGGTATTCTCACTTCCCTCCTGATGTTGCCTCGACCCCCCCCCCTCCCCCCCCCCCCCCCCCCCCCCCCCCCCCCCCCCCCCCCCCCCCCCCCCCCCCCCGCCGTTGTGTGGTTAGAGCATAGCCCTGCCGTTGCACACATCAGTGCAAGCTCTTAAAAATGCAGAGTGTAACTTGCGACATCAGTACCTTTTACTTTTAGGTTCTAGAGCTTAATTTCTAACTTATTGATTTCACCCCTTGGGCAGGATTTGATTGTCATCATCTTCTTTAGTTCCTTCTAGTCCATAGAATAAGCAACATCTTTAGTAACAGTCTTTATGTGGGAGTTCCACCATGTTAGAGCATTCCTAAGGAAAGTGCATGTAGCAAACTTAACTTGGTTCTCCACAACACAGTTACTGATATAGAACACTGATTCCATCTTCTTGAACCATTGTGACAACACAACTACTCCTTCAGTACCCTTAAAAGTAAAGGGCTTACAATTCAGAAAGTCCTTGTACGTACACTCACGGGGAGTGCGTACAGTTCCTTTAATTCCAGTTTCAAAATTGTGGCTTCCGTCGCCATGACCATTAGTGTTATTTCGAAGAGTTTCATGGTTAACAAGTGCCACAGACACTCTTGCTTTGATTAGTTGCTCAACAGCAGCAGCTAGCAGCCCTTGCAGCAGCAGTAGTAGCAGCTCTTGCAGTAGCAGAGGATCTTCTTGGCGGCATATTGTTCTAATTATAACAATATAAAACACGTGAGTTTTCATAAACATCACAACATGACATGGGTACAACATATATTTAACAAGATCACATCACATAGTGATTATATAACATGACTGGGATCATAATACATAACAAAATTAAGATCGACCATAAAATAATAACACAACATTTTTTGTCATCAAGTCACATCACACAGTGATTATATAACATGACTGGGATCACAATACATAATAGAATTGAGATCTGCACATGAATAATAAAACACATCTTTTAACTAGGAAATACATACTGATTGTTTGATACAAGAAATGAAAAATATAAATCCTACTACCGTGCTAGCTGGGTATAAAACCCATAATACTTAGCCGGCTAACATAATGATAGCTATGAATATGACATGAAATGTAAATATAGGCAGAACTACCAGCGCCCTCGTGATCATCTGAATGAGTCTCGATCTCTTGGCCTAAAAGGCCAGTATCTTGTCCAATGTAGCTGGACAAAGTCCCATGTAGTGATGAAAAACCTGTGTAATCTATTTACGTCATCAGTGACTCCTGTGAGGCGATACGGTAATCCTGCATCTGGGTATGAGTCCTATATGCTTGCAGTTCATAGTGAACTATCGAACTCAACCCAACGGAATATGCCCAAGCCTCTCGGGAAACAAGGGTCTCCCGATCCAACAGTGGTGCAGTCTTATAGTAAAAATTCCTATCCTCGACCAATCAATCAACACTCTGAAATAATTGAGTCTGTCTATCCTGCGTATCCTTTATCATAGCATAAACATCCTGTGTATCCACGCTACTGAAACCGACCGAAGCAAGCTTCGGTCAACTCTAGCATTGACCCCCTCGAGGGTCATCGGTGCTACCTCATCAACAGCCTCTGTTGGGTCTACCCAAACATCCCTAATGCCATAATCGAGCTCCTCGGCTCTCCGATGTCTGATCTACGGCATTGTAGTGCAGGTAACCTATAATCCTGCTCTATGACCTTACAGTATGTCTCGGAGCATGCAGTCGCGAATAACCTCTCCCTCACCTCATACCTCGATGTGGGAGCAGTCAAACATAACCTCTTATGAGGTGGTAACTCGGCCTTGGGGATGTCCTCCCTACGGTCGACTAGTAGTGGTATGAATAGTAAGACTGGTAGTGGTGGTAGTGGTGATGATGGTAAAGGTAATGATGTGGGTAGAGGTGGTGGTAAATGTAGTGATGATGGTAGAGGTGGTAGTGGTGGTAAGGGAATCTGAGATAGTGGAGGTGGCCAAGGTGATAGTAGCAATGGTGGTGGTGATGGTGGTGCAGGTGCGGCAGCATACTCAGCAATACGTGCCTCCATAGATGGTGACATATGTGGCTCAAGTCTAACAGTCTTCCGTACCCTACGGAGACGTATCTGAGCAAAGGGGATCCCAATCTGAGGCGATCTAGGTGTAGGTGCA
>BQNB010190904.1:1343-11741 GCA_026074375.1 Tanacetum coccineum | reverse complement strand
CATGAGAGGTGGATCAAACATAGTCCTGAGATCACTCCAAAGCACTCTGTCATAAGCATCTTCAGGCCTATTTGTTCCATACTTCTCCATTACCAACCTATACAACTCTATAAGATCCTCTCTTGTGAAGTCTTTAACCATAGCTCCAAAGCTCATGTAGACTGTATCAGCTCCATTTGCTCTCATTATTTGATAAATAATTCTTTGACCTTGCTAAAATATCTTCCAATTTACCACACTATCAGATTTTGTAGTCAAAGGAGTTGGATTCATAGCTTCTACTGATTCCTCTTTATCAGTTTCTGAATCTTCTTGTGCACTCTTGTCAACATTTATACCCTTTCTAGCCTTTTGCTTCTTTCTTTTTCCTGTTCTTTTTACTAGCTCTTCTTCCTTTACTTCAGCAACTTTTTCTCTTATAGCTGGAACATCTTTATCATCAAACCTTTGTTTCTTTGAAGTCTTTTTCTGAAGCTCTTCTCCATATCTTTTAAATTTTGCCTTTGTAGCTTTAAGATTTATAGGAACAAAAGTATCAATCTGCTGAACTAACTTATCAAACTCTTCTTTAATTTCTTCAAACTTCAACTTCTTTAACTAAGAAAGCTTCCAAGTTCCTTGATTCTTAAGATAGTTTGACATATAGATTCTTAACTGTGACTGAGTCATGGGTTTGTTTCTCTTTGCCTTAGCTATTTCCTCTGCAAAGTGTTTCTTTCTTTGATTCACCATATCTACCATTCTTTTTGCAAAAATCTGTTCAACAGCATATCCTTCCCACACAGCTTTGACAACTCTGCATTTGCTTCTAGCTTGGCTTTAATAACATCCCAGTCTTCTTCAGTATAAAATTGAGCTTTAAATTGAACTTAAGCTTTTCTTTTCTTTGTGTTCTGTTAATAAGCTTCTTTCTTCTTGACCAAATCTTTTAGCTATCTTTTAACTAAATGAATCTCTTTGCAACTTCTTTATCTAAATTGAGCTTGCAACTTTTTATAGCCTCTTCCAATCCCGCTTCCTCTTGCTCATATGTTCTTTAGTTTTTGTAAGTACTGGATATCCTCTTCAACCATTTGAGCCTTTCCTTCCCTTTGACCCCTTTTACTAGCAGTACCAGAATTTACTTTAGTACTACCAGTACTAACTTCTTCAATACCAGTATTAATCTCTTCTCTGCCAGTATTAATCTCTTCTTCAGCATCCAATCCAGTATCAATCTTTTTAGCCATAGACCTTGCTCTCCTCCTGTATCTCTTGCCCTTATCAGTTAATTTTTCCTTGCTAACACCCTGAGAAGCAACCTTTGACAATGTTTGTAGGCTGCTTCCCAAGATGTAGGACTTATTTCTTTCTTCTTCCTGAGCCTCCCCTAAAGCTTTTGTAGGAGAAACAAAATCTGTTAACTTCTCTTTCATGGATTCTTTAACCAAAGAAACTAGAGGATCATCATTAATATCCTGTATTTTCCTCCCCTGATCCTCTGGTTCTTCACCCTCTGATTCAGATATGAGTACTTTCTTAGATTTCCTCTTCAAAGCTTTTTCCAGAGATTTCACCTTCTTTACTAATTTGAGCACAACATTCCCTAGTGTCTGCTTGGTTTCCTTCAACTCTTTCTCCAAACTATTAATCCTGGTCACCAAGGTCATACAAAGCCAACATCAATTTCTTTAAGTACATACTATCTCTCCAGCACTTCCGGAGTATTACCTTCAGGAGAGGTGCATTATATAGGACCTAGGTGGTGAAAAATGAGGTGGTGATTGATGTAGTGGTGATGGATGAGGTGGTGATGGATGAGGTGGTGATGGATGAGGTGGTGATGGATGAGGTGGTGATGGATGAGGTGAGTGAGGTGGTTGGGATGTGGATGGTATTGGATCAACAGGTGTGTGATGGGGTTCAGCTGGTTGTGCTGAGCCTTCACCTTGATCCACAGCTGCCCCTGCCAACATAGCAGGCAGCAATGGTACAATATCCCCTGCATAACCCCTTTTCATGTTTGCAAAAAGCTTTTTGGTCAAAGTTGGGGCTAAATACCTTCCTTTATTTTCAGTTGTAATATCCAAAATAATTTGTAAAAACCTTGGATACATTAAAATTTTTGAATTACTCTCTAAGTTATGAACCATCCCATCAAAAATCATTTTTGAAAAATTATAAACCCTATTGCTAGATAGACAGATTAATGCAGTAGCAATAGTACTACCAAATTGATCCCATCCACCAGACTTAGGGCTTAAGCAGTGTAAAATATGATGGATTAAAAATTTCCATTGGGGTGTAAAATTCTTTTTCCAAAAAGTTAATTTACCCTCAGTAACATACCCCAATGTGGCTAATCCAGCATATATTTCAGCATCAGATAAATTATGTATTCCTGTAGCATCTGCCAATTGAAGTTTACTTCTAACAGATGCCTCAGTAATAGTATACTCTTTAGAGTCTATAGATGCTACTAATTGTTGAGTCCCATTAGCAAGTGTTCTGACTGTGGCAGTTTGCCAGATAGTAGGATTATGAGTTAAGGCATACCTGAGAGATGTACCTTTAAGAAAATCCACTACCTCAGTGAAACCAACACTTTCATTTGGTTTCTTCAGGAAAGCGACCATATTATGCTTGTCTGAGTACTTTAGATTGGCCATATGGACTCGTTGATGAACAGAAATCGTAAGAATGGAAAATCTAAAATTCTGGGTTTGCTGCGAGTTAATTACTAAGTGCTGGTAGAGAGAGGGAATTGAGTTTTTATCGTGAATAACAAGGTGTCTTAATTGGAACCAGTGTGTAAAAAAAGTTTCTTTAAGTAAAGATAAATATTTTTATGACGAAAATGCAGTAAATATCAAATAGAAAACCTATGTTATAAAGTATGCGCCATAAAAATCATCTACTAACGTAATATTTAAAATAAGAAAAGTCAATTTTCCCTCACCAGCACCAACGGTCATCTACCAATTATTAAAAATAGTCTACAGTACTAATAAGTCTACAGAATTTAACATATAGACTACCAGTATTAAACGTATAGACTACCATTATTAACTTTAAGTCCACAGAAAATAACAATACCAAATTAACTTATAGACTACTTAGAACTTAACTCAATACTTAGTACTATACAGACCATAGATGAGTTGTATTTGCCAGGACTGCATCTATCCATCCTCAAATTCATGCTTATCCTGAAAAGTTAGTGCAAAAACAAGAAAAATGCTACAATATACCATGAACTTGAACTAACTAAATCCGAACTACTAGCATTAATACCCTAGCAGTATTAATGTAAATTAGAAGTAGTTACTAGTCTTTACAAACTGTACAATTTAACCTCCCCTTAAATGTAACTACAGATTTAACATTCCAATGCTGACCACTAAAAAGTTAAACCTGGTAACATCAAATCCTTTGGTAAGAAGGTCTGCAACATTTGAGTTAGTGTGAATCTTAAGAACATCTATCAATCTCTTTTCATAACAATCCCTTATGAAGTGATATTGAATCTCAATATGCTTGGTTCTTGAGTGATAAATTGGATTCTTAACAACACATATGGTGCTCTCATTGTCAATATGGATTTTGGTGTTCATGAAGTTAAAGCCATAATCCATCATTTGGTTTTGTATCCATAGTACTTGCCCACAGCAATGAGCAGCTGCAACATATTCTGCCTCAGTAGTAGAATTTGCCACAATTGTCTGCTTTTTGCACTGCCAAGATATGAGTCTTCTACCAAGAAATTGACATCCACCAGTTGTTGATTTCCTGTCAAGGCTGGCTCCTGCATAATCACTATCTGAGAAAGCTTCTAGTTCAAAAGGGGAATCCCTAGGATACCATAACCCTAGTTTGGGTTGATGTTTGAGATATCTAAAGATCCTCTTTACAGCATGTAAATGGGAAGCTTTTGGAGTGACTTGAAACCTTGCACAGGCACAGACAACAAACATGATGTCTGGCCTTGATGCAGTCAAATACATCAGGGAACCAATTATTGATCGGTATTCATGCACATCTACTTCTACACCATCTTCATCTTTAACCAAGGGCTTGTTTGACTCAATAGGAGTAGTAGCTATTTTGATGGAGCAAAAATCAAACTTATTAAGAATGTCAGCTACATACTTGTCTTGATTAATGAAGATTCCATCAGGTTGTTGCTTCACCTGTAGTCCCAAAAAGAATGTAAGCTCTCCCATAGAACTCATCTAGAATCTTTTGTGCTTGACTTCTTCAAATTTAGTACACATAGACTTCTTAGTAGAGCCAAATATGATGTCATCCACATAGACTTGGACAAACATAATGTCACTCTTATTCTTCTTGATAAACAAGATTTTGTCTATGGTACCTCTTCTAAAACCATTTTCTAGCAGGAAAGAAGAGAGTGTCTCATACCAAGCTCTAGGAGCTTGATGTAGACTATAAAGAGCTTTAACCGCCTTATAGACTTTGTTTGGATGAGCAGGATCAACAAAGCCTGAAGGTTGATGAACATACACCTCTTCTTCAATTGTGCCATAAAGAAAAGCACTTTTAACATCCATTTGATAGACAAGAAATCCCATATATGATGCAAAGGCTAAGAACAGTCTGATTGCCTCTATTCTAGCAACAGGTGCAAAAACCTCATCATAGTCTGTTCCTTCTTCTTGTCTATGACCTTGAGCTACAAACATGGCTTTATTCTTCACAACAATGTTTCTCTCATCTCTCTTGTTTATGAAAACCCACTTAGTGCCAATTGCCTTCTTTCTAAAAGGCAATTCTACAAGTATCCAAACCTGCTATAACTTGAACTGGAGCAATTCCTCTTGCATTGCTTTAACCAAGCTTTCGTCCTTTAAGGCTTGTGATATAGTCTTGGGTTCTTCTTGAGAGAGAAAACATGCAAACAAACAGTTCTGATGATCCTTGTGGTTTGTTCTGTTCTGTTTGTGATTGTAACTCACCAAGGCTTGTTGTGCTGAAGAAACCTTTTGAATCTTCCCTCTTGTTTGAACTGCTGATGTAGGATTTCCTAGAATTTGTCCTTTTGGATGATCCTTATGAATTCTGAGTGTGGGAATAGGACTGACAGCAATGTTGTTATCCATGTTGTTAAAATTAGCCATTGTGCCCACATCTTCATCATCATCATAAGCTCCATTGAATATTCCATCATTTGGAAGAGTATTAGAAGCATCTTCTAAGGTAGGCATATTTGGATCAATGGATAAATCAACATTAGGGAGAGTAGATGCATCAATAGGTATGTTGCCTCCAAGATAGACAAATGATGATTCATCAGCATTTGCACCTGTGGAAGTACTAGCAGCACTAACATTGGGTGTGTTACACCTATTAGTACTAACAAATTGCCTATCAGTACTAAGTTGGTTAGTACTGGTAGCTTGAGCTGCCTTCTTTTGAGATGCAATTCTCCTCTTTTCTTCTTCAAAGGCTTGTCTTGAAACATCCTCCATAGCTTTAGCAACCAATTCCTGAGTAACCAACATCTTAAGTTCATCTTGAAAATCCTTTTCATTATCTTGCATATGATGTTGTTCTTCCTTATTAGCAGCATCCTCTGAATCTTGGACATCTTTATCTGAAGAAGCATTTTCAGAAGTTTTTTCTTGTGTAATCTGAACAACATCCTTTACTGGAATCCTTATCCTATGAGGTTGTAGTGGAAGTAGTATGTATTCCTGAGTAGGTCGTTTATCTTTTCCTGATGAACCTACAATATAAGAATCTTGTGTACCTGCATCCACATTAACCTGATTTTCTACACTAACAGGAATATAATTCATTGAATTGGTGAGAAAATCAAGATCAAACATCCAATTAGGACCAGTTCCTGCCACATTAGGTTGATCTTCAAGAAAATTTATGTGCAGATTCTCTTCTACCCTTTTGGTCCTTTTGTTGTATACTCTAAAGGCTTTACTAGAGGTAGAGTATCCAAGAAAATAACCTTCATCAGATTTTCCATCAAATTTGCCCAAGCAATCTAAGGTGTTAAAAATAGTCAAGGAGCACCCAAAAGGTCTCATAAAACTAATACTTGGTGTTACCTACTAATAGTTCATAAGGTGTCTTATTTTGAGGTTTACCCTATTCAGTACATAGCAAGCAGTATTAATTGCCTCTGCCCAAAATGGGATAGGTAAAAGTGAGTCTGCTTACATAGTTCTAGCTGCCTCAATTAGGGTCCTGTTTTTCCTTTCTGCAACACCATTCTGCTGTGGAGTTCTAGCTACACTAAACTCCCTTTTAATTCCTTTCTTAGCACATAATTCATTCATAGCATGATTCTTAAACTATGTCCTATTATCACATCTAATGATTTTAACATTATGATTCAATTGTTTTTCTAAGCCTATGATAAGATTATAAAAGATTTCAGATGTTTCATCTTTGGTAGCTAAGAAAAATACCCAACTAAATCTGCTGAAATCATCAGTCACAACCAAGCAGTACCTTTTCTTGTTGATGCTTTCTACAGATACAAGACCAAATAAGTCCATATGAAGTAATTCTAGGGGCTTTCTGATGATTCTATCTAACTTGGCCTTACAAGAGGCCTTGTGTTGCTTACCCTTCTTGTAGGCAACACAAGTGAGGTCATTCACAAAAACTTTTGAAGGTAAACCTCTAACTAGGTGACCTTTAATAAGTTTATTTATATTTTTGAAATTTACATGACCTAATCTCCTGTGCCATAATTTAGACTCATCTGCTGTTGCATTTGCATATAAACAAGTTATACCTCCAGAAGGAACAATGTTCTTTAAATCTAAGCTATACACATCATCCTTTCTAGGAGCTCTAAGTACAACTTGACTTTCATCAAGAAGCTTAAAGCTAGGAGACAAGATAAGGCATTTAGACTCAGTAACTAATACATAAACTAACTAACTATTAGACTCTCATTGAGAGAGATCTAACTATGATCGATGATCTTAACGAGACGCCTATGACCCTTTATATATAAGGTTTACAAGAAAACCTAGCTTACATAGGAAGCTAACTTAATTTATCACATTAAGTCCTTGTTGTTTTAAAAGGAAACATAATACAATTAGGAAACTAATTAATTAACATTAATCTTCACATTAATGTTTGACTAATCTATATCTTCAACATTAATGTTGATTTTGTAACGTCTCAATCAACATTAATCTTGATCTTGTTTCCTTCTTTAGCATATCTTGTCTCCTTTTGTTTCATCTTTCTTCATTTATGCATATATAGGTTTGTAATCATCAAATCTAAGATCCCAACAATCTTCCCCTATTTGATATTATAAAACAATCTCCATGAATGAAACAATGCTTCCCTTTGACTTAAGATCTTCTTGAACATGTCACCACAACACTAAGTTGCAAACTATATCTCTTGTAGTCTTCTTCCTCTTTTTGTAATCATCCAATAGGGGTCTTATATAGATATACAACTTGTGAACACTTCCCCTCAAGTGGTGCATGTAGATGGTTAAATATGTGAACAATAAACTTCCCCTAAAAAGTATATTAACCATCTCTTGAATCTCGAACTCAGTAGGCTCCAAGTAGTGATTACTGATGAATAAAATCAAGTATAACGAAAATAGAATCTCCCAAACTTGTGTCTTATGTCTTGCACTATCCATGTGACGTCGAACTCATACCAAAAAGAAAAAAGTATAAGTAGACCACAACCTCTTGACAAAATCCTCATTTAAACTATAAAATGAGACACTGAGCATAATAACGTAACTCCTTCAAGTGATAGTAAATGTGAGCATTGAGCACCATAAGAAAAATCACACACTTTTGCTAGATTCGTCAATTCTTCGTCAACACCATTTAAGCACGAACAAGTTATCTCAAAATGTTGTAAGCCATTTGAGATATGATAAGAACACAAACCTGTGAAAATCAACTACAACATCAAATAAGCAATAATCAATTTTCTTCATAATAATCCCCAAAACGAGCCATAATTTCCTCATCTATCCGAGATCCAAAATGCGTCTATTTGTCCAACATCAGACAATGCTAGCGGTACCAACATCTAAACCAATTAGCAACACTTTTTCCGTCATAAAGTTGTTACTAAATATCTCATAAAACTGCTGTTAGCGACACATTATCTGTCACCAATCTATCATATATATGTATGCTCCTTCCTCCCATATCTTTTAGCGATACTTAAACAGTCACTGAGTCGTCTCTGACCACTAGCAGTATTAAAATCATATGAGCAGTACTAAGTGTGAATATAAGCAGTACTAACCCACAATTAAACAGCAGCACTAAGTGATAAACCGAGCAGTCCTAATCCATACGTAGCAGTATAAACTTTAAACAGCCACTATAGATCACACCAATTGTAGAGATCACACCTGCTATACATAACCAATGAATATTGATAATCTATGACGCGTATCTGCTGCTTTCAATTTTCCATACTAGGGTTTCTCAAAAACCTTAACTAATATATGATCATGATCCAACAGTAAACAATCATGATCATATAATTCATAAATCAGAAGGTTTAACAATAAAGAATACATTCAAGATATGTCAAACAGCCACATATGCAACTGATTAGGGATCTGTAACACCCCCAAATTGGGTCGCAGCGGAATAAGGGTCCGGGCGTGTTACTTCTCAGATCAATAACACAAGATATATATAGAACGACCAAAAAGTCATTTGAAAACGATACATTGGATTTAACAAAGTAATTGTTACATAAGCCCGAAGCTTAACTTGTTCACTTGATCAAAACACAAAGATTTTCAGCCTATAACAGATAACAAAATGAAATGCGACAAAATCTTTAATGCATGATATAACACCCTGTGTTTTCAAGTCATTGACGACATCAATAAATTCACAATGTACCTTTTTGAATTGTACGTGTTTGCTTGAAATTGTAAACGTTAAGTTAAATCGCGTACGCCAAAAATTAGCGTTCAATGTAAACGGGCATCAAACAAATAAATGTTTACATCAAGCAAGGGTTATATAATTATTTTGAGGATAATTATTAACTTTGTTCATTTTATTTTTATCGGATACGTAAAGTGTATACGTTTCGCGATAAATTGCGTTTAGGCACTCCCGGAACCACAAAAACTTTTCTACGCTTCAACAAATACCCACGTTTATACCCAATACCCAAAATTTAGTCAATATTATCATACATAAGCTCTTATAACCGGATTTATAGAGAAAGAACAAGAAAATGCAAGTTGAGAACACATTTCCATGTTTTCATGGGATGTTCTCAACTATTTGAGGACATACACCATCCCTACCATGCCTTGACCAAAGAATAAGACCTTGGCCATCCCTAGGACTTGCTTTATGTTCCCTTGACCAATTATACATCTTATATACATACACATAGCTAGCAAGTAACTCCTACACACTTTACACTTAGATAAAATTCACAAAACACTCTCTTTTTGCCTTATAGAGCTCACGGCTCAATACCACCTCCCAACCAAACCCATACAAATTTTTCTACAATCCATACACTTCTATATACACATATTCTAAGATGTACTAAGGCATTTGCAAGCATTGGTTAACCATATTCAAGTAATAATCAAGAAAAAGGAAGCTAGGGTTTAGTGAAGGAAAGCTAGGGTTTATTAAGTGCAAGCTTGGTTTTTGTGGCTAAACAAGGGTTTAGTACTAGCACATCATCATCATCATACCTCATAAGGTCCATTTAAACTCTTTATGTTGCTATAACTTTCATTATTATGCATATGATATTTCTATTTAGCTTAAATCACCATTTAGGTTTTATTCATGAAAATGAAGTATATACTTGAAATGATCATTTTACACACTTATATACATGTGGTGTTATTACTTACATTATGTTAAAAAGGATGAGAAAATGTTGTATCATATTGTTTTGGTGTAAACATGATTATGGGTAAATTAGGGTTTATAATACTTCATAATATGTTTCAAGAGAAAGTAATACAAAAGACATGTTAATATTGAATATGGACTTTTAATCATGTTAATAGAACACTAAAATAAGGTCATATGGAAAGAAATACACTTGTACACATTTGGTTATGTATGAAAATGATTATTTGCAAAACTAGTAAATTAGAGATTTCTTAAGTAAAGTTATAATTTTAAGTATTATCATGGATTAGTTAACCTTGGTAACTTGGACACATAAGGACTATTATGGACAAAGGACACATCATATATGTATGATTTATAAAATATATGATATATGAGACATATGGTAAAATACAAAAGTAACAAAGTATAAAGAAAAGATCAAATATGGACTCAACTAACTCAAGCAAACATTCTGTCCAAAATACGAAATTTGACATACTCATTTTATATTTTTATAAGATAATACATTTCACGACGATTCCGAAAA
>BQNB010190902.1:0-11741 GCA_026074375.1 Tanacetum coccineum | reverse complement strand
ATTATTTTGTCTATTAGTCGGGAATTATAAAATAATATTTTATAATTTAAGATTTCGTCACGCGTTTTAACTAAACTAATCGTCTCGTTTGTAAAAGTATAGCTTTCGTTTATTTACCGGTTTATTGTATAATTACAAATTAATAATATTAATACTATATCTCATTCTTTTATCGGTTTTCAAAAATAATAGAAATTTTAGTGAAAATACTAAGTATAGAAATTTTTAGAAATTTCGGCATGACCTATTCGTTTATACAACGTTTCCCATATTTACAAAATTTAACATTTTCCCCTTAATCAAATAGATGTTGCAATATACCCGCGTTTCAGTATATCTAAACTAGACCAAAACAAATAACAAAAACAAGTAAAAACCAAACACACCCATATATGCTGTAAAACAGCAAACCAAACGCACCCTAAGCTGTTAAAACAGCGAAAACAAACGCCCACTTAGGGACTGTTAACCACAAATCCAAACGCCCCTTTTTGGGTGATAAAACGCAGACCCAAACACCCATATATGGGCTGTTAAATCCAAAACCAAACACCCCTACTGTTGTTTTCTGTTAAGCCAAACACACCCTTGTGGCTTGTTTATAAACCCAAACGTACTCGATACGTTTTAAAAACCAAAACGCACCCTATGATGTTATTTAAAACCCAACACACCCTAATGGGTCTGACCCAAAACCCAACGCACCCTTTTTTGTGTGTTTGACAAAACAAACGCACCATTGGTGGTGTTTAAGAGGTGGTGGCAAGGTGGGGATGGTGAGGGTGGCTATGGTGGCTGTCGTGGAGGTGGTGTGGTGATGGTGGGGACGAGATGAAGATGGTGGCGTACGTAGGTGGTGGCAGCCACGATTCGTGGTGGCTGTTGGTGGTTCAGAGATAGATAGGGACGAGGTGGTAAGGGTGGTTGCGATGGTTGGTGGCGTGGCGATAGGAGGTGATGAAGGTCGCTGTAGGGGTGGTTGTCGTGGAGTGGTGGTTCTCGTGGTGGAGATGGCAGCCGAGGTTGTGGTGGCTGAGGATGATGATGATGGTGGCAGATGAAGAGGGGTGGTGAGATGCGGCGGTTGTGACAAGGAGATGGTGTTCGTGACGGGTGGCCGAAGTTTGGCCAGAATCTCGCCGGAGATGGTGTGCGCCATCGAAAAAAGGGAGAGAAGGGAGGAGGGAGGCTAGGGTTATATAAAAAAAATAAGGAAACCCTAATGGGTTAGGTATTTATAATATAAACCTTAAAATAAATGTGGCATGTATAAGAAAGATGTGGGTTAATATTGTAAATGTCATCAAAGGGATTGAAAGTGTAACTTTTCTTAATTAGTGGTTCGGGGCTCGTTTAGGCTAGTTAACGGTTGAATTAAAACACGAAAGTTGCGCCATTTCGTTTCAAATGATTTTTCCTATGAAATGAGTATTTACTTGACTATATTTTATAAATGTTTTTATAAAATTTATTTAATGTTTATTATTTATTTGGGTAACATGGGTAAGCGTTGTCCGTAAAAATAAAACTTTTATTTGAGCATTCGCGTTTTTAAACAAACGTTTTTGAATAAAATGTAAAATAATTTATTAAATATTTTTATTTAATAAAAAGTGATAATTAAATATAAATTTAATTATTCTTGTGTCGGTACGCGTTGCGTGCGGTGTTCAAAACTTTACGAGGCTATTTAAGTCATTTTCTGCTTGGTTTCGTGTCTCGGGTAAAACTGAAAAGTTGTCCGGAATGTCATTTTATGTTAAACGCTAGTATACCTCATATTTAATAACTCATTTTGGCGGGTCGTTTTTGATAAGGCAACTTAGGAATAACATATATCTTCTTGTTTTCAAGTCAAAAAGTTTGAAAATTATATTTGTAAATGAGAGATAATAATAATTATGATTTATTATTTAAATACGTTTCAAAATTTTACCGGCTACGCTGTAATCGTTTTTATGTGACCGTAAAAGGTCAAAAAGCCAAAAAGTCAAAGGGTAAAATAGTTATTTAAAAATTCCGAAAATTGTCGGGTGTGACACGTTACCCACTCATCATCTTACTGTGAGACATTCAGTTGATTACTCTTCTTCGGATCATTTTTCTTCGGATGATTCTTCGAGGGATTCATCATCGAGTTCACCATCAAAGACTTCATCAGATTCTTCTTCGGATGCTTTATCTGATTCTGCATCTAGTCGTTCATCTTCTGATCATTCATTACCCACACCAATATCGGGTATGAGACCTAGTCATCATTTATGTTCATTGGTACCGAGTATTCATCGTTCATCTGCTACTATTTCTGATAGACCATCTCACAATTCTTCTTCTGCGAGTCCTTCTCGCAATAGGAGTAGATCTCCTGCTGCATCTGTACTGTTATCTTCACCTACCCTTGGAGCATTGTCTTATGCACGTGCTGATCTTTTACCATCACCTAAGAGAATTAGGAGTCCTTAGACAACTATGGATTTAGAGGGTTGTTCGGAGGATAGTTTTGAGCCATATGTACCTAGAGAGGCTAGATTGGGAGTTGACTTTGAGGATGAGAGTTCTGAGCCGTCTAGGTCTAGAGGGGCTGATTTAGAGATGGATGTTGATGTTGTGAGGAGTGATGGGATTTACATTGACCCCGAGATTCAGGAAGAGATCGACGAGTCTATCGCTTATGCAGATGCTCTTAGAGATAGAGGGATTGATTCTAGAGTTGTAGTTGAGGCTATTGATCGAGAGGAGATTGAGACGGGTATGAGAGGCCCAGTTGAGGTTAGAGTTGATAGAGTTACTCACCCAGTGGTAGCTGATGATATCCTTGAGCCTGCTCAGGAAGGAGCTATAGAGGTCACGTATGAGACATTGGGAGATTTGGTTCAGAGGTTTCATGATCATACTGAGGAGATTCCAGTTCATCGTGTTCAGGTTATTGAGAGTGTCCAAAGGGATCAGGGACACAGGATCGTAGCGACAGGACAACAGAGTGCTGATATGTTAAAGAGGATCCGAGAGCTGGAGTGGGATAACAGGAGACTTGGAGACATGATGGATGTTGCGAGTCAGAGAGTTGCCCAGTCTCAGCGTAGGGAGTTGCGTGTTCAGAGGGAGATAAGACAGGTTTGGCGTTTCAGATTTTATGACCGTATGAGGATTGCTAGGCTTGAGGCTTGTGCCAGGAGGCATTTGGGTTACCGTTCTTAGATTATTCCATGAGTATCCTAGTGTTGACCTATAGCACCTAGTAGTAGCTAGTTATTAGGGATTTGTAAATCCTATATTTTAGAACCGTGTTGTAACCATCAGTATTGATGATATGAAATCTAATGTTACCATTCTATGTTCGATATTCTTAACTTAATGATATATTTTCTTTAGCTTATTGCATATTGCATTATTACTAAATCATGGCATTATCATGAAGTTATTATGATTTTGTATTTCCGTATAATAATACTTGTTATTATATTCAAACCCCGTTAACGACCTCGTATCACCACGGAATTTCATCTTGTTGTGTATTGTTATGATGAAGGACAATGCCTAACACCCGATCTGGAGCATCAATGACACGTGAAGGAGTTAACGAGCAAATTGATCGCCAAATGGCAGGAGCGTTGGGAGCTCGTACCACTGCCAGGAACCTTGAACCCTTTGTGAGAGATGGGGGTGGTCAAGAGGAAGTAAATGGAGGAAATGAAAATGGAGGAAATGGAAATGAAGAGAATGGAAATGGAGGAAATGGAAATGGTAATGGGAACGGAGGAGGAAATGGCTATAACTTCAGAAGATTTGTGCCTGCTCGAGAGTGCACATATCAAGACTTCTTGAAGTGCCAGCCACTTAGCTTTAATGGGACAGAAGGAGTTGTTGGGTTAACTCGTTGGTTCGAGAAGATGGAAACGGTATTCCACATTGGCAACTGTCCAGAGAAGTACCAAGTGAATTATGCTTCGTGCACGCTTCTGAACAGTGCATTGACATGGTGGAACTCCCATAAGAGAACCATTGGGATTGAGGCCGCCTATGCTATGAGTTAGGCAGAACTTATGAAGTTGATGACAGAAGTGTACTGTCCAAGAAACGAGGTCTAGAAGATGGAGACCAAGTTATGGAACTTGGTTGTGAAAGGAAATGACTTGACTGCTTATACCAGAAGATTTCAGGAATTGGTGTTGTTGTGTACTAGAATGGTCCCAAATGAGGAGGAAAAAGTTGAGAGATTTGTTGGAGGATTGCCTGACAATATTCAGGGAAATGTAATTGCTGCTGAACCCACTAAACGTCAAGATGTAATTCGTGTTGCCAACAACTTAATAGATCAAAAGCTAAAGGGATATGCTAGAAGTGCTGAAAACAAGAGAAGGTTGGAGAACAACCCGATAGTCAATCATAGACAGTAATCAGTTTTTAAGCGGAAAAATGTTGGAGGCTATAATGTGGCAAGAGCTTGCACGGATAGGAACAATGAGAAAAAGGGGTATGTTGGATCTCTTCCCTACTGCAACAAGTGCAAGTTGCACCATGCAGGGTTGTGTACTGTGAGATATGGAAACTATAAGAGAGTCGGTCATATAACTGGGGATTGTTCGGCTACAGTTACTCCAAACACTCAGAGAGCCCTAGTTGGGAATCAACCGGGTATTGTTTATTATGAGTGTGGAAGGCCAGGACATTTTAGGAAAGATTGTCCTAAGTTGAGAAATCAGAACCGTGGAAACAAGACTAGAAACCAGACTGGAAGTAATGAAGCTACAATAAAGTCTTATGCCATCAGAGGAGGAGCAAACCCTGATTCCAGCATTGTCACGGGTACGTTCCTTCTTAATAACTATTATGCTTCTATGTTATTCGATTCGGGTGCCGATAGGAGTTTTGTGTCATCTACCTTTAGTGCTTTGCTTGATATTACACCATCCACTTTAGACACTATTTATGCCGTAGAACTTGCCGATGGAAGAATTTCAGAAATAAATGTTATCCTTAGAGGTTGTACATTAGGATTATTAGGTCATCCGTTCGACATTGATCTAATGCCCGTAGAACTTGGTAGTTTCGACGTCATCATCGGTATGGATTGGTTCGCGAAGTACCACGCGTTGATCGTTTGCGACGACAAGGTCGTCCGTATACCTTATGGAGATGAAGTATTGATAATCCGAGGTAATGATTATGATGGCGGAAGTAAGTCGAAGCTGAACATCATATTGTGTACGAAGACCCGGAAGTATATACAGAAGGGATGTCAAGTTTATCTAGCACAAGTTACATCCAAGAAGACTGAGAACCGATACCCACTTTCGAGAATCGATGACTTGTTTGATCAACTTCAAGGGTCAAGGGTCTACTCTAAGATTGACCTGAGATCTGGTTATCACCATCTCAGAGTTCATGAGGAAGACATTCCCAAGACTACATTCAGGACTCGCTATGGTCACTACAAGTTCCAAGTAATGTCGTTTGGTTTGACTAACGCACCGGCAGTATTCATAGATTTGATGAATCAGGTGTGCAAACTGTATCTGGATAGATTCATGATTGTGTTCATCGGTGATATTTTGATTTACTCCAAGAGCAGAAAGGAGCATGAAGGACACCTTAAGTTAATTCTAAGGTTACTTAAGAAGGAGGAGTTGTACGCCAAGTTTTCAAAGTGCGAATTTTGGCTGTTCAAAGAATCAACGACTTTGTTTGATCAACTTCAAGGGTCAAGAGACTACTCTAAGATCGACCTGAGATCGGGTTATCACCTAACTCAGAGTTCATTGAGGGAAGACGTTCCCAAGACTGCATTTAGGACTCGCTATGGTCACTACTAGTTCCAAGTAATGCAATTTGGTTTGACTAACGCACACCGGTATTTATAGATTTGATGAATCGGGTGTGCAAACCATACCTGGATAGATTCGTGATCGTGTTCATCGATGATACTTTGATCTATTCCAAGAGCAGAAAGGAGGCATGAAGGACACCTTAAGTTAATTCTAAGGTTACTTAAGAAGGAGGAGTTGTACGCCAAGTTTTCAAAGTGCGAATTTTGGTTGTCAAAGATATAATTTCTTGGTCACGTGATTGATAGTGAAGGCATTCACGTTGATCCGGCTATGATTGAGTCTATCAAGGATTGGGCATCACCCAAGACACCTACCGAGATTCATCAATTTTTAGGTTTGGCCGGTTACTACCGATGATTTATCAAAGGTTTCTCAAAAATCGCTAGGCTTATGACGAAGTTGACTCAGAAAAGCATGAAGTTTGATTGGGGAGAAAAGGTAGAAGCTGCGTTTTAGCTGTTGAAACAGAAATTGTGTAGTACGCCAATTTTGGCTTTACCCAAGGGGAGTGAGAACTTCGTGGTATATTGCGATGCCTCACATAAAGGGTTGGGGGCAGGTTTGATGCAAAAGGAGAAGGTCATAACTTACGCATCCCGCCAACTTAAGGTTCACGAGAAGAACTATACCACACACGACCTAGAGCTTGTTGCAGTAGTGTTTGCTTTGAAGATGTTGAGACACTATTTGTACGGTACAAGGTGCGTCATGTTCACTGATCATAAGAGTTTGCAACACATTCTCGATCAGAAGTACTTGAATATGAGACAACGACGGTAGTTAGAGTTGTTGAGCGACTACGACTGTGAGATTCGATATCACCCAAGAAAGGCGAACGTGGTGGCTGATGCCCTAAGTCGAAAGGAAAGAAGTAAGCCGCTACAAGTTCGGGCCTTAGTTATGACTATAGGGTTAAATCTTCCTAAGCAGATTTTGAGTGCTCAGTCGGAGGCCAGGAAAGAAGAGAACTTCATCAACGAAGATTTGCATGGCATGATTAACAAGCTAGAACCTCGTGCTGGCGGAACGTTATGTTTGAACAATCGAAATTGGATACCGTGTTTTGGTGACCTGAGAGCTTTGATTATGCATGAGTCTCATAAGTCAAAGTATTCCATCCATCCTGGATCAGATAAGATGTACCAAGACCTGAAGAAGTTGTATTGGTGGCCCAACATGAAAGCAGAAATTGTCACCTATGTCAGCAAGTGTTTAACGTGTGCCAAGGTTAAAATAGAATATCAAAAGCCGTCTGGTTTGTTGGTTCAACCAGAGATCCCACAATGAAAATGGGAGAACATAACGATGGACTTTGTGACTAAATTGCCAAAGACGGCAGCCGGTCAAGACACGATTTGGGTAATCGTTGATCGTCTCACTAAGCCTGCTCATTTCTTGCCTATGCGAGAAGATGACACGTTAGAAAAGTTAACAAGACAGTACTTGAAGGAAGTAGTCTCAAGGCATGGAGTGCCAGTTTTGATCATCTCTAATCGCGATGGGAGATTTACTTCACACTTTTGGAAGACTCTTAATAAGGAATTAGGTACTTGATTGGATATGAGTACAGCTTACCATCCACAGACCGATGGTCAGAGAGAGGGAACCATTCAGACGTTGGAGGACATGTTACATGCTTGTGTACTTGACTTTGGAAAAGGCTGGGATAAACATTTACTGTTAGTGGAATTTTCATACAACAACAGTTACCATACCAGCATTAAGGCTGCTCCATTTGAGGTGTTGTATGGGCACAAGTGTTGATCGCCTATCTGCTGGGCTGAAGTTGGAGATAATCAGCTTACTGACCCAAAGATCGTCTGTGAGACGACTGAGAAGATCGTTCAAATAAAGAGCCGTATCCAAGCCGCCCGTGACCGTCAAAAGAGTTATGCCGACATAAGACGAAAACCCCTTGAGTTTCAAATAGGAGATAAGGTCATGCTAAAAGTGTCACCATGGAAAGGGGTGATACGTTTTGGCAAATGGGGAAAGTCGAACCCACGCTATATAGGACCTATTAAAATCATTGCCAAAGTAGGAACCGTTGCCTATCGTCTTGAACTCCCAGAGCAGTTGAGTAGAGTTCATAGAACGTTTCACGTCTCGAATTTGAAGAAATGCATGGCTGATGAACCTCTTACTCTACCGTTGGATGAAATCCAAATCGACGACAAACTCCACTTCATCGAAGAACCTGTCGAGATCATGGACCGCAAGGTCAAACGTCTGAAGCAGAGCTGTATTCCGATTGTCAAAGTACGTTGGAACTCTAGGAGATGTCCTGAGTTCACATGGGAGCGTGAAGATCAAATGCAAAAGAAGTACCCCTCATCTTTTCTCAATTTCTGCACCCGTGGCAGAAACTACGTCATAGCTTTGAAGACAAAGCTCTTTTAACGGGGAAAGGATGTGACACCCCGCAAACATCCGTTCAATATTTTAGCCGTTACCGGTCGATAATTTGAATTTTTAAAAGTTTCATTTAACTTTTACGTTTAACCGGGAAGTTTTCTCGCTTTTATCTAAGAATCGTCACCGGGAGTGAACCGGGACACCTAATGTTGTAGTATTTTGGCTAAAAGCCACGTTTTTATATTTCAAGGCAATATTTAAAATTTCATAATTTTTAGAGATACCGTTATTCGTTTTGTTACTTGCGTGAATTGTGATTTACTTAAAATATGAGCATATGAATGGAGAACTTGAAAATTAAATCAAACATGAAGCACTAGCTTACTAGAATGATGGAGACCATTTTGGTCCCCCTCCCCTTGCTCACGTCTAAACAAACCACCCTTGTAAACCTTGGATGCCAAATTTGAAATTCAAAGTAATAAGACAAGTTTACAACTAGCATTTGTCCTTGCTTAATTATGATTAAGAGATCATTTTGGTCTCCTCTCCCCTCCTTGTCCTATCCCACGACACACACACACATACTTACACACTTTTAGTATGTGAAGCAATTGTCCATATATACCATTTACATCTCATAGTTTCATTCATATCTCACATACACTTAACATTGAGTTTTCTTTGCTCTCTTGTTTCTCCTTACCCACGAAATACATACACACATATATAAATCCATAAAATTTTCATCTTTGATCAAGAACTCTTGAAGATTTGTTGAAGGTTTGATCATTTTTATCATTCGGGTATTTGTTAAACAACATTTGAGTTGTTTTAGTCTTATTCATCCTTCTAAAAACCTTTAATCTTTGTAAGTCTTCAAATCTTCTAATAACTTGTACTTTCATAATCATCTTGATGCATACATACTAGTTGTACAACTTATTTTGTAAAAACAAAGATTTTAAAACTACATAAACCTTAAAAGGTTATGCATATGGTTCAAAAATAATAAAAGAAAATATAAGAAAAGTATAGTTTTATGATCGTGGTTATTTTCGTGTAATCAAAATGGTATGTTATAGCTTATTTATATTCGGCTTATGTAGTAAGCTTTTGGAAAAGCTTATTTTAATTTTTTTGAGCTTAATGGGCTTATGTATGGTTCGGCCCAACTAGAAAAGGAAGGAGAAATGTTTGTTTAGCTTATTTTGTTTCGGCTTATATTTTGTTAGCTTCTTTTCTAGCTTATTTTGAAGGGACAAATGGTAAACTTATTTCGGCTTAACAAATAAGCCCGAATATAGCTTATTGGGCTTTTAGCCGCGTCTCACAACCAAGACCCAACACCACGAGCTTATTTTTGAGCTTATGTGGTTCGGCTTATTATTTCTTCGCTTATTGTGAGCTTATTTAATAGCTTATTATTAAGTCGCGTGTTTATTATTTAATGTTTTGCTTATCGGACTATATGGATAAGTAAAACTACATTTTTGGACTTAACGGGCCAAGACCCAACATAAATACAATACACCAAGGCGTAAAGCTATGGTGTAGCTTATTGAATAAGTTCATGAATAGCTTATTTGATAGTGTACGACTTAGATGCTATACGTTTAAATTATTTTGAACGTTGGATGTTACGAATAATAATATTAGGCTTATTGGGCCTAAAAGCCCAATAAGGGTCTGAATGGTCTTTTGATAAATTATAAAAAGAGATTTGATGATGTATAGTTTGTAATTATGAAAAGTGAATTGAAAATGGTTTTTAAATAAAGTCTACGACTTTCGAAAACAGTGAAAGACACGCAACTTGTCAGCCGTTCAAAAATTTTTTATATAAATTAAATCTATCTTTAATACTAGTAAACCGCACAAGATAAAACTAGACATATAACGAAGACATTTAATAAAATGCGAACAATATATATAATATATATAATATAAAATATATTAATATATATATAATATAAATAATAAAATAATATATTTTTTTACTTAGAACATCATAACTATAAAGTAATGTAAAATTACAACTATTATAAAATATTCTTTTATATATTAGCTCGAAAAACATTTTAAATACTAAAATACGATCACAAAACATTAATTTATTTGGAAATATATTACAAAAAAAGCACTAACAAATATCCTTATGCATTATCCGCCATTCTACGCTACTCCGATATTAAACCAAACCTTCATTTCATAGGTTGTCTTTACGAACCGTCGTTCGTTATCGTGTGAATTTATTCTAGACTATTCTTCTTCGATTCACCAATCAAGGTGAGTTCATAGCCCTGATATGTGAGAAATCACATATCTTTATTATATCCAAAATAACCCTTAAATGATCAAAATGTGTAAAAATATACTTGTATATTGCTTGTTTTGTCTTTGTGATTGTGTAGGTACGGATAATGCAAATATCACAAGAAAACAGCTAAAACCGGACAAACACGGACACGAGAACGGATAGAATGCACAAGAGCCGGGGATTTGATAGCAAGAAGGGTCAAAAAGTCAACCCTTGGCCAACCATGGTCAACAAGTCAACTCTGGTCAAACTTATAAAGACAAAATTCCAAAATAACCAAAACAACCCCTTGAAGTTAAACCAAATTGCAAAAATAACCCTTAAACCCTAACACCGTTATCTTTTTATTAATAAAAGATAACGGTCACTATCTACATATAAACCAAATCCTGTTAACCCAAGCCCATAGCCCAATCCTTTTTACCCGGGCCCAAATCCACTCAATTAAAATCAGTTATAAAAAGAATAAAAAGGCGCGGGAATAGTTTTACTATTCATCATCGTTCTCAACGATTAACCCCACTCAAATCAAAGGGTAAATTGAAATTGAGGACGTGGCTCTATGATTCGAGTACCAAGGTACAAGCTGGCAGAGCTAGACGTCATAAGAGGCTCTTATTGGTTGATCCCCACAAGGAATGACACGTGGACATAGAAAGAAAGCACACCAATCAATGAAATTTGCACTAAAACAAGTGCAAACGAAGCACAGAGGTCTGACACACGGAATGCCATGTTGGCAATCCGTGTGCTCACTCAATCAATCCAAGGGTCATAAGGATGGATCCAATGATGGGCAAAGAATCAAGGTACGACCCAAAATCATCGATCTAAATTACTTCTACCTTTTTGTTTGAATCTTGTTATAACCCCTGAAATTGGGTGTAATCATTGATTGATTATCCCCATATCGAGTAAGTTAGGCGGGATTCTCATCTAGGGTTTTTGTGATTTAGATCTGATATCCACTCCCAAAATCATCTCCGTTTCCGTTTCCAATCACTCCTTGACACCATTAATCATTTAATCCAAATTGTTTTTTTTTTCCTTTAGTAACCGATTCATATCACTCATTCACCTAAGATCTCCCTTCAATTCAAATTGTCACCGGTTATCATTGTTTTCTGTCATTTATGGGTATCGAAGATTGGAAAGATGTCACGAGTAGGAAACATAGGCGTTCTAAAGATGATGAGGTCCCCAAGATCTCCAAATCGGTATTCGTGACCAATTTTCCC